>UXGD01000790.1:0-46216 GCA_900474315.1 Torymus auratus
GCCGGTGAGACCTTCTACGACCAGTGCAATTCATGCAAGTGCGGCAGCGACGGTATCAGTGCTGGATGCACCCTCATCGAATGCCCCCATCGCGCGTAGCTCGCTCCGTCTCGGGCTTCGACAACTACATCGAGATCATAGAGTAATTTATTTATCTGATGATTTTGTGTACCAAATTATCCTTTTTTTAAATAAAATCATCTGTTGGAAAAATTCTGTTGTTATCCTTGTTATTATGTTTATTTTCCCCTTGACTTTCACATTGTTGCATATGTATTAGTTATTATAGAAGTAATAAGTGAGTGGCAATCACTTATTTCTAATAGTGTTATATTATATAATAGAACATTGAAATTTAACGAGAGAGCTGCGCCCCTCTGGGCACTAAGATACAGAGAAGCCAGAGAATAGAGAGATTGGTTTGAAAAAACTGAAACTTTTGAATTATTACATCATCTAATAGTTATAATTTTTATTTAATAATTTGAAAATTATAACTATTCAGAGAATATGCAGAATTAAATTTTTCACTTCGCTAAAAAAAATTTTTAGGTAAATTCTTTTTTTAACGTAAAAGCATATAGGGAATTAAAATGCTCATTTTTTGTAAAGAAATTAAATAGTTACCTTCATTAATAGAAACAAAGAGTTAGGAAAAAATATACATATCTGAAAACTAACTGTTTTACGTCATATTTTGCAGGCAAACATACACGTATTGACGTCTAATTCGTGATAGATACATTTGGTGCTTTTTTATTGTTCAACGTGACACTGTATGCACAGTTCTCGAATTAAACCGTTTTTACAATAAAACGATTGTAATTCACAAAGCAATAGAAGTGAAAAGTAGCACCTATATGTATTATTATGCAAAAAATCGTCGATTTCTTCTTTAGAGCACGATTCGGTGATTTAATGCTTAAACCGTTAATCTTATTTTTATTGATTCAAAAGTAATAAAGGCGAGATTACAAGACTATTGTACTAATATGTACTATTGCACTAAGTGACTAATATCGCGGTACTACGCGATAATGATGAGCGACATATGAATTAATATACTTATTGTATCTATTCAATTATTATCAAAATTCACTACTCATATACAAGAGAAGTTTACAATTTCAATAAATCAATTAGTGTCCTTTGTTAACTCCACCTCGCGCCACGCAAAGAACAACACCCACACCGCCATTTAAAAACGCATCTCCTCTATTACCAGGCCCGTAAACTACCCTGCCCTCAAAATACACAAGTAAACAGGTGCGCCACGTCCATCACCTGAAACCGGACGCGAGAAGACAAACTCGGTCATACGCGGAACGGGAGAAAACGCCCATTTCCGGGAGCGGGAAAAAGTGCCGCGCATAAATTATACAACCCGGGCTCCGGGTGGATTTATCGGTGCCTGTAAGTGCGCCACTGTAAAGCTGGAAGCCATCCAGCAGGAGTAGGGGAAGCGTTGCGGAAAATTTCGGGGAGCGCGATGGGTTATTCGATTTTTCGGATGCGAGAATTCACCGGATTGAGAAAAAGTCTGTGTTTGATGCGTACTCCGCTGTATCGCAAGTTGCAGTGGTTGCGGGTGGGTAATGTCGCGGTTTGGGTTTCCGTCGATATACATACAACACGAACGGCACGGTGTTAGGCTGGCTTTGCAGAGTTTTGGGTTATTAGAGGGAAAGTTTTGTAACGGTGAATATATTCTACACTCAAATTTAAAGGATAGCTGTGAGAGCTCGATTTTGAAACCTATCGTATAATATTAACAGGTTAATATTATTCGATTCGTTTCTTTTAATTGTTAGAAAAAATAGTTAAAAATAATAATTCTTTTAATTAATTAATTTCTCGTATTTAACTATTTTTATAGACTTTCAGAAAACAAATTTATTTTGCTTAAAAGGAAATATAATAAAAGAATATAAAAATATTGGAAAAATAATGGATAAGTATTGAATTATTTAAAATTTTGCCACCGCACCAAACTTGTTAAATAGCTTTTTTTAACAAAAAACAAATTAAAAAAATTATAAAAACTATGACCATATTCTTCACCTACGCGTGGCATACTTCAAATCCACGAGTTTTATGGTAATTTAAAATAAACATTAAATAAAAACAATTGTTTGGAAATGAAATAAGTATTGTAAGTATTTCAAATGAGAACTTAAAATTTGCTTTTAATTTAATGTTTAAGTAATTTTAAAGAAATAATGCAATTTAAAGGGAATACGCGATTTTGAAGTAACAACATTTTCTGTTACGCATAACTCACGAACGAAAGAAGATGTTGAGCTGCAATTTCACGGATATACGAAGTACCCTGAAGTAGAACAAAATTGAGTTTGAAATCAATCGAATAATATTAGATTGTCTTTTGAACGAAAATTCAAAAATTGAAAATTTTGTTGTCTATTGTATTAGAAATTCATAAGAATTATGTTGGTATTTTCCATGTGCGCCTGTACTATCCACGTGTTTTATTATTCTTAACCAAATATGCAGACGAAAATTTAATTTAAAAACAAATAAATGCCCAAAATATTTGATAATAAAAAATTGGAAAATCAGATGTTCCTTCTCTTTTTGAGAAAAATGTCTCGCTGAGGCAGTTGAAAGTGGTTTAACTTTATGAAAAAAAAAAATAAATAAACTATTGGTTTACAGAAAAAGGTAGCAAAATAGTAGTAGGAATCAGTATTTTATTTATACAAAGAAAAATAAATCTTTTGTACTTTTATTCATTATTTTCTTAAAATCTGTATTAAATCGATCCATATGTTGAAAATTCATAGATGTGCATTAAAAGCTCAGTACTATACTAATATTGCGAGTTTGATTACCATCTGTAAAACCGGACGTTCCGCTATAGTTGAAAAGGCCATCATTCATCGATCAATATTAATTAATAGGTACTTGCAGTCCTTATTGGATATCCCCGTAACTTAAGCGTAATAAAAGGTTTATGATGATTGAACGAGCGTTAAAATCTCTCATTAGTTTCAGGATAACCTGCTATTATGATGCAGGAGGTTGAAGTATTGATTCAAGTTTATTTACGTCTACGTGGTTGAGACGATTGGTACTCTTAAGTCATTGATTCCTAATTTTTGATTAACAAATTATACACTCAACACGAATCTCCATATATATATTCTTTTATATTATTCAAATGTTTTTAATAATTTTTATCTAATTTATCATTCCTCAATTTAGACTTAAATAAGTTCCTCGAAGTACAGTTACAAAATAACTATTTAAAATATCAGAACTCTACGAATGTTTATCTGAATTTATATACAAGATCGGAATCTTCCTAGATAGCACTATATATACGAAAGCACTCGCCCTTCCATTCTTTACACCTTAACTTCGTGCTATTGTGATTCCTATATAGCGGACGAGGGAGAGTCGCGGGAGAAAACGAGTTTGCCTTTAATCGAAGTTCATTCCCCCGGCGCTCGCGCGGCCGGCGAAGATGAATACAAGCGGAAACAATAATAGTTAAGCGCCGGGCTATACGCGGCGGCGATGCAGATGCAATCCTCGACTTCTCCCTTTCCCCTTTGAGCTTTTCTCATTTTCCCGGAGGTCAACCCGGCGGTTATTTTGTTTCTCTTCCTTGTACTATCGATTTTCGGATGAATACGACGCGGAGAGTAGGTTTTACTTTCGTTTGTATTGAGAGAAAAATTTGTTCGATAGGTTTCTTACTCAAGTGTTGAGGATTTAAAATATTGCTGTAATAATTGTTCTTCAACTTAAACGTGAAGAGAGATGTGACGGTATTCGAATTGTGTTTCATCTTTTATTATTTAACATGATTAAATTCTTTTAGATGATATCATATCTTGTGGAAAAATTATGATGGAAAATCACGTATTGTGATCTGTAACATGAATTATATTTTTTATCAATCCTGATGAACATATATCGTTTATAACATGCTTTTAATTCAAGCCGAAACTAAACTATAGTTACTGGTGTAAAACATAACATTATAAAATCACGGCTGATTCTATTTGTACGATAGATTTAGTTTTAGTTTATTATTATAAGCTATTATAAGAGAAATATTTATGTAGTCTCTATGTATGAAAGTGTCCTATTAAGGGAGGGTGGATAAAAATAGCATCACCGTAGAATCAATATCATTGACTCAACCATACCTTATATAAAAAGTATCAAAAAGTAATTTATATCTCTATCTCGCTCCTAATACCTTTGATTTCTTTTATTTGTTTCAGGCTCAATCAATAAATGCTAAGCCCAAGGTAAAATCATTATTAAAGTATAAATCAAATAGAATGCAATCCTACCCATCATATCCTGGACGCCTCGAACCGGTAAGTCCACCCAACTCTCAGCTCACACCCACACACACTTTCTTGTCCACGCCGCTACCCGCCGCAAATCTCCCGAAAATCTTCCACCCAGTTACACCGATCGCGCTTAATACGCCCGCAAACTTCCGGCATCATCGACACCTTCCCCGCTCCACTTTTTTTTCTGCTACCCCCACTACCACCGCCGAACTTCCCCTTAATTCGCGATCCAAATCGGACTGGAGCCGGGAGCCTAAAGCCGATAAGAGGGTTATTAGTTCGCATTCGCGAGTCGCGGCTAATCGGATTATCCGGCTCGTGTCCTTCGGCTGTGTGTATAGAGAGAGAGAGAGGGAGAGGGATGCAAAGCCCGCTGAACAGAGTCTGAGTAAATAATTGGAACGTTTCTGCGGGGAGTTTCTTCGGGAAAGAGAGAGAGAGAGAGGACTGTGTGGGCGATGAACATGGGGTAGTGGAAAGGGATGTCATTTTTATGGTTCTATAAGTGGACATTTTTGTTCAAGAATTTGGAGAAAAGGTGATTAAGTGGGAGGGAAAGTTATTAGGGGAAGTTTGCCAAGTTTGGAAAGGAAATTTGGGTAAGACTTTGGAAAATGGTTTATGATACTCAAGAATGAAGCTTATGGGGACTTTATTTCAAAGATATATAATTTTTAAGATTATTTATTTGGCAAACTTTGTAGCAGGATAATGGCCAGATTGGTAATTATAATAATGTTGATGTCATCCACGTACCCATAATACTATGAATTAATTATGAAATAAAGCTTAAGAATCAAGAAAAAAAGATTTACACGAATAATAAATTATATATTATTGATAAGAAAAATTAATTTTCGTGTTTAAAAATGGTATTTCCCGAAGTTGCGGAATATTATCAGCGTTGAAAAAAAAAATTTCAATTTATTCGATAATACACAAGATGAACGTTACAATCATTAAAAGTGACGGAATTCACATCTTGCTCAATACTTGATAGCTTGAACGAGATAATCCGTCCATATATATGCCCGTGCCTCCGACAGTTCTCAAGTATCATCTGAATCGTTAAAACAGTGTTGAATTATATATTGTACAAGATGAAAAGTGCCATATTCGTTGTCTTCTGTGCTGTCACAGTTTTTGTGGTATGATTTATTTATTGACGTTTGACATCCCTGCTGAAAATCATCACCACCCGTGTAAAAAAAATCTGGCTTCAGTCTGGCCTAAGTCTGGGCCGCCTTTTAAAGAAAGTCTGGCTGATCGGACGATTCCAGACTTCTACCCAGACTTTTCATTATGTACTAGACTTGGCCCAGACTTAGACATGACTTAACCTTGACTTAGGCCAGACTTGACCCAGACTTTTATGACAGTGCCTAAAATAAGTCTAGGTCAAGTCCGGGTCAAGTCTGACCAAAGTCTGGGCCAAGTCTAGGACCTAATGAAAAGTCTGGGATCGTTCGACTAGCCAGACTTTATAAAAATTTGCCAGACTTAAGCCATACTTTTTTTTACACGGCCATTTTCTGTTCCACATTTACCAATAATTACTGTAAGAAAATGTGACGAAAATGGATGATTCGCGCAAAAATTCTGATCATGAAAAGTGATATATTTTTAATTACATACATACACAATCTATTCTTTTAATCATAAAGTCAGCACACCAGCCGTCTCCAGACGATATCGCCGAATTCATGGACGCATGTGCGGACTTGACGGGAATAGACAAAGGTATGACGAACAATTAACAATTGATTTTCTCAAGCCAACATCAATATCTTATTAAAGGTTCATAATACCGACAGGTAACCTAGAACATCACGGGCGCCAACCTAATCCCGATGCCAAAAAGATTACTAAAACCCAGGAAGCCTGTTTTGAGGCTTGCATGATGAAAAAAATAGGATTCGTGAGTAACCTGGTCTTTTATACTTTTATATATCTTACTAAAATGGTGGTAAATACAAAATAACGACTTTGCAGTTGGACGAGTTCGGACAAATCACTGACAAGACCATGCGCGAAAAAAGCAAACCGGATAAATTTGAAGAGAACAAGCAGAAGGCTGAGAATGTCTTCGAAAAGTGCAAAGCCGCAAGTAAGCATAAAACCCTACAATTAGTAAACCAATTGGTTCTTTGCGTGAAAAAATCCATTACACCCACCTTTTAGAATATTGAAAAAAGTAGACACGTATTTTTTCTTTTTTACAACCAAGTTACAGACGTTTGAAATTTTCGGATTTTTGATATACATATAGATATACTGCAATGTTAATGACATCACAGTGGTATATGAATGTAACGTCACGGGAAAAATTCAATGAGCTTTAACACTTTTAATTTACAACTAATCAAAAAAATAAAAAATACGTGTAGATTATTGTTTGACATTCTACATGACGTATTTAATAAAATATAAATTTATTTTTTATGCAAGGACCCAACTTAACGCAATTGTAATGTTTTTCTCAGGTAATTTTGATACATGCAAGCAGTGGGTCTGTATGAAAGACGAGTTGGCGCGAATTGACATATTCGACTCCAACGAACCTTCAGATTAATAAACTTTTATCATCAATAAACCTTTTCGAAAAAGAATTTCTCATTTCCCCTTCATTCATTATCCTTTGTCGTCCCCATCCAAAATCATTCGAAAATTTGTCGGAAATTCGCCAGCTTTCTCGCACAACGGATTCTTTTGTGGTTTACAAAAGATTGCCGAAAAAAAAGGTCCGGCCAAGAAATTGTTTTCTGCGGCGTGATTTCGTTAGTCGATGGTCTACGGTGTCAAGATAAATATGCTGCTTTCTTTTTCGAATATGTATCGTGGAAAAATTCTTTAAGAAATAATTGTTGATAAGAAGCAAAAAGCGGTTTAAAATAATATTTTATTTGACTAATTAATTAAAGCGTGTTCATAAAATACATTTTTTTTTTTCAAACGTTAGTATCACTGTTGTGCGTAACATATATTTGCAGTACGCAAACCTCGAACTTATTTGACAATATTTTCCACAAGTTTATTATACTATATGTCATTTTTCTCTACAATAAAATACACGAAATCATTTTATTAATTTTTTTTAAAACTAATAAATATACAGACATCGAATAGAACAGTATAAACAATAGTTATAAGTAATGCAAGTACACTAATACTATAGTTTCTCGATATAATAAACCAACAATAATAAAAAAACAACAAAATTAAGGCCTATAAATTTTTACGCTTCGAGCTTAAAATACAACTTTTCTACTTATTCTGCTCAATTTTTTCATCACTGCGTAATTCAATCATGTTATCTAAAGCCGAAACTTGGAAAAAACTATATTATCTTCATATTTATATTATGAGGTCAATACCTACTATCTAGAGCATAAAAATGCCTATTTTCAGTTGAGTTATGTAATAAAAACAACACGTGACTGAAACTTTAAAATAATCGTAGAGTACAATAAATGGCAGAAGTGAATAGATTCATGAAAATAAATCATTTGACCATGAACCAAATATACTTACTTATGCATTAACTCGTATAAAAATACTGTAATATTTATAAAATTATGATAAGCGATACGAGAGGAAAATTGAGATGATCTAATAAAACTTGTTACTATGTACGATTGAAAAGAGGTCTTATCATATTTCAATACTATAACGTAATTTAATTTCGTTCAGCGTGTCCTCTCTACACTTGGCATTGTTTAAAATATATATTTCATCGTAAAAATCTTCACTGCTCGAAGAATCTCGACGCTCGGCTTCCTCTACGTTGGTGATCATCAAATTCGGAAGCCAATCGAGCCAATTGTGTAGTTGCGCGAAGCTCTTCCCATTCTGCGCAATCGACCTGCGAATGAAATTTATGCTGAAAAATGTGGCGAAAAATGCGCTCTCGAACAACAAAATGATTCGGCGATTATCGTATTGTAATATGGATTAAATTGTTAATCGGAATAAAATGATAAATGAGACAGTAACGAAGTACATTTTCATTTATTCAGTCGTAATTCGTTTGATTTTGCATGGGAGATTAAATTGCAGTGATTAAGTTCATGTAGGGATTTCAATTTCATCATATTTATTTACACTTGGCGTAAAATTATTATTTGCTTTCAAAATTATTGATCTTATTCATATTTATGTTTCGAGCACTTCGTTAATGTCTTATTGATTACCAGTTAATAATACAGTTCTAACTAAATTGATGGTAAAAGTATTAATGTTCTTTATTTTATAGAAGTCAGGATGAAGATTTTTTAATACAACTAGTTTTTACAGGTATAGTTAATATATTAATTACAGAATACATGTTTTCACAATACTAATTGAATAAACAAATATAATACTTTACATAAGAAAATTATATGTATTTTGCATAAACTAATAGTTAAAATAAGGAAAGTTATTCACAAGATGGAATATTATCTAATAGGATAAAAAATTCAATACTAAACTGTACCTTACAATTGCATAGATTTACACCTTTCAGTACCTGAACCTTTACTTGAAATATCTAGTAGTATAAGATATCATTTATTATTAAACACGTGTTTATTCAATAATTTGTTTCTTATTTCTAATCTGATCAGTCATCTCTTTGATCTTACAACTAGGCAACATTGATTATGACTAAACAAATTTTTCATCTAAATTCCACTATCGCTATTATTACCAATTTATTACTCTCCAAAATGGGCTAATTGTACTGGCGTTGCATTTAGCATAGTAAGACAGTAAACAAGAAATTTATTATTTTTGTTTATAACGGATGACGAGCTATTATCTACGTTTGCATGCGGAAATTACAGGCGCGCCATGTATTCGATACCGATGTGCATCTATACGTTGCATCGAGGTAACAAGCGAAAGGGGCGCGGTGTTTGTTTTTCGAGGGTTTTGTTTTTTTCTTTTACATGTACATGTTGCTTGTCGAGTTTTTACAGTTGGATCGCATAAATACTGTTACCTAGTTTATAAAATGGAATGTTTTGTTGAGGTTGAAAGGCTTGAATACGCAGGTGTACATCTAACGAGAGAAACTACATTACCATTGAAGTTGTTATGGAATTAAAGCTCGATTTTAATTGATTTTTATTATTTGATTGACGCGGTAATTATTGTTTTATATGATTTCTTTATTCTTTTATTTAATCATTTTATCGAAGTTTAAACTAGACAAATCACATTCTTTTTCGTAGAATTTTGAACGTACGAATGGACAATAAAAACTGGAAAATAATTAATAAAATGAATGTTTTATTCATCAGTGGTAACAAAACGTTTTTCTCTCAATTATATAATAAAGAAATACCTCCATTCATTTACATCCAGTATAATCTAACTTCAATGGAAAAATAAATCAACGATATATGTGTACAAAATCTTTGGTTTCCTCTCGATTTGATAACACTTGCTCAATATCATATTACTGACCGACTTGCAAGAGAGAAAAAGTTTCAGAGCTAGGTCAACTTAATACCGGAAAACTTCTCATGAATTGGAGAATGGCAAGAGAAGCGTATCCATCCTTACCGATTTCTGGCTAAACTAATTCAACATCAAGTATCCCATGAAATCCACATGTAACTTAGAGGCAATCATACGCCAACCCAAATCTCACCCTTAGCCCTCTATCAAACCACACTCCATAGCCACTTCCCCGAAACATATTCACCTTACGCACACACGTCATGTTATCCCCCACGAATGAAACTTCGCAGTTGCCACGCGGCGCCAGTGTATTAGCTCCAATCAGCCGTCGCCTTTTCGCGCGGTGCACTCGCATGTATATAACGAGGAGAGAGAGGAAAGCGTCTCAAAGCCGGTTCGACATTAGCTCCCTGCAAGATTGCAGAGGCGCACGGATTATAACAGCGGCAGCGGCGTGGATGCGTTATTCCGGCTGCGAAGGTAATCCCCTGTCGTGGAGTATTGATGCCGAGGTGCCAGTGTGTACGTGTGTGTTTGGTGAATTGGGGCGGAGATCGTTAGGCGAAATGTTAAAGTTGCTTGATTAGGTGAATTATAATTGGGAATAATTTATTGCTGATTGTGTGAATGGGGGATGCAGTGGGAGCTTCTGAGTATCCGCGATGAATAATTTAAGAATTCGTTGGTGGAGAATTCAAAAGAGGTTGGTTATAGCGTTAACTATTTATTTGGAGTCTATAATTGAATTGAATTCAAAATTTGAGAAGAATTAAATGTTTTTTCAGAGATTACACGTCTTACCGTACTTTCCTTTTTTACGATATTATATGCTTTTTTGTAAATTAAAATGGAATTTTCAAAATTGTGCTTTCTTTGTAAAACTTCCAAGTACGTAGATTAATATGCTGCATTACATTGTATTTTAAGCAATAATATATATTTCAAAAGTGTTCTTATGAATTGTAGTAAAAATTACTATTTTTTATAGGTAGTAAACGTAGAACAGACTCAAATAATTATTAATTTTTAATTTTTAGTAATTTTCATCAAAATACGAGTCTGTCCTACGATTAATATCGAAAATAACAATAATAACTTAACTAAAACACAAAACGAAAAAAATCCAGCATTCAATAAAAATTTTCATTATATCCAAAAAATGAAAATCATAAAAATTTAAATTGCTTCGAGCGAGATCCCCAGATTTAATTCCCGAAAGAATCTTAAACCTTTTGCGAAGATATTCCCCGCCCGCCCACTTTCCAGCGCAAAACAATTAAATTCTTAGGTGCGAGTTTGAGAAGGAATTTTTTTCATTACCGCCCGCGCGTTAGAGAATACTAAAAATAAAATTAGCCGAGAGGCACCGAGAGAATTCGCGATATGAGAAAAATGCCTACTATAACAACCTTTACAACATTTACCATTCCGCCCCGAAATTTCAACTCGTAAACTAAGCAGCAGCAGCAGCAGCAAACCTCGCTCAAAGGGCCAAACGCTGCTCATATACATAGACGCCATCACGGCGATACCATAACCGCGCGCGGCAGCGATGATCCGCGCATTATGCTAAGAGCGGCGCGCGTGCGCGCGCACCGGCTAATAGGCCCGATATGTAATAGCTAATTACATCCGAAGTGATTTGTGCGGGGCCGCGGATCAAAGGTATATACGCGGCCCCCGTACATAAGCCATCGTCGAAGAGTCAAGATGCGCATCCGCGTAATGCGTGTGCGGTGGCGGTGAATATAGTGCACGGGGGGAGGAAAATACGGGGATGGAAGAGGGATTCGATACTGTGGGTGGAGGGTAGAAATAGAGGGGAATAAGTGGAGCTTTGAGATGTTATATTTATGAATAGAATATATTTACACAGTTGGAAATATTTATTTATATTATTTATTTGTAATTAACTCTCTAAATTCGAATAAGTGGAATTCACTCTCAATAAGTGAATATTCACTTATTCTAAGTCCAATCTTGTCGACACATTGAATAAGTAAACGAGTTTGGACTTAATATAAGTGAATATTCACTTATTGAAAGTGAATTCCACTTATTCGAATTTTGAGGGAATGTAATGTGATATCACACGGTTTTCGGTTCTATGTATTATTAGATGATGAAATAACTCTATGAAAAGTGTAAAAACTACTGGCGTATCTAATTTTCAATTTTACTTCAGAGCATTTATCGTATTATCTCTTTATTTTAGTTTTTCAATTCTCACAAGGGTAATTAAATTTTTCAATCTTACAATTTCTGTCGAACGATGTCTTCATTCTAAAAGTATTCATAGCGCGGCTACATTAGCAAAATTTTCTTTTGAGTATATATTGAATTCCCGGACACTGGGGACTGTCTTTTAGTAATATTAAGTTAGAAGCGCAATTGTATTTCTAATGATCACAGCTTTATTGGAGTTTCAAATTCAACATTTTTGCGTTACAAACGCATGGCAAATTTTCCACCCGTTTTATGAGTCATAAAAGATCGAGAGAATACTTACGGGTATACGTCTATCGGAAAAATTGATATGAAAAATAAATGACCGCTCGAACTTAATAATTCTACATCGGAGAAATTAATTTTTCTCATTTCTAAGGAATTTCTCGTTCGTCTACTCGGGTTGATTTCTCCTCGAACTCGACAAAAGAATTAGTCAAATGATATATTTTTTTCATTTTTTCGACGAACCTCACTCAATAAAAAAACCAAAGTCTCCCGAAACTCCTTTCACGAAATAAATGCGGATCCTTTTCACGCGAGGGATGATTGAAATACGGCTGTGCCGGAGACGAGGAACCGCTGCAAATGTTTTCGAGAGGCGTCCGCTGAAAAAATGAAATACAGAACCGCATGGAATCGAGGGTATGGAAAAAATAATTGGGAGTTCAATTATATCAGCGGGTTAAATTGCCTGCGCGAGCGCGAAAAGCACCTTTTGGCCCCCCGCATTATCATTTTTATCGAGAGCTCGACCGTGGAAAGAATGTGTCCTCGTTGCGGCTGTTATTTTTAGACTCCTATTGAGCCTGAAGTGGGTTTGTTTGCGAATAACGAGGCTATTGTTTGTGTTTTTAGAGATTTTGGAGATCGGTATATTGAAAAGTTTATAAAATAATTCCGTGGGGCTTTTTTCAATTTTCGAGGTTCAATAATTTCATTGGATCGTGAAAATGTTTATTACAGTACTTTCAAATGCGACCTTATAATGATTTTGCTTTTGCGTGCATTTTTAATGAAATAAATGAATTTCTTAATTAAATTTTTAATGAAGATAAAATGAATAGATTGCAATACAAGTAATTAATAATTATATTTCAATTGTTCCGAAATAAATATTCAACGTATATTTCACGGGGTGGTCAAACCTACCTCTGTTTTCGTTGTTTGCTATTATTCAACAAATAATTCATCTTTCAATTTAATAAAAGCGCGTTCTCGCGAAATATCGAGGACCGACGAATAGATACATACAACCCAACCGGCTCTCCTAAAAGTCAATACCCCGTCTATTTTGCACTAATTAAACACGGCGCTTCTCTATCCAGCGCAAAAAATTTCATCTCTACATACACGCGCACCCCTAGAATTTCTTCTATTTACACTTTTTCAAGCTCTTTCTGTTTTCATTAATAATTCTACCCCTGCCTCTTTCGATTCCTTTATCTCCCCTCTCCCTGTTGGCCTCTTAGACCGTTTTTATTCCCTCCAATATCTTTTGTTTAATTTCGCTTTCATTAACTTCCATTCTCCTTTGCCGCGCTCTTCCCTCTCTGCGCGCGCGCGCAAAAAGTCAGAGAGTCGCGCGGCGACTTTGTCCCGGTGTGTATAATATATATATATAAAAGGTTTCGAGGATTGTATGGTGTCGAGCGCGTAGGGAAGAGGATTTAAGGCGAATTTCGCTGCTAATTTCCAATGGGCTTTATGAACCATGGCTGCGATTTAGAAAGGTTTTCGTGCAGTCTTTGATAAATAAATAACGTATTTTATAATAGCTCTATGTTTTATTTCCACAATTTTAGGTGACCAATAAATTGTTATTGTCGAGACATTAATTTACTTTGTGTTTTTAATCATAAGGCAATAGTTTTTTTACTAATTTTATCCCAAAAACAAATACATGGTTTGAAATTACAAATAGAATAAGATATCGAAGATTCGAGAATCCTAACATCATCGTTTTTCAGTTAGAACAGTTTGGAACATGATTCAATATAATTATAGTATATCTATAGCGCGGTTAAAGTTTTTCTTCTCGTTTCTCTTAACTTTATTAACTTGTCATACACTTCCCCGCCGTTTTCATTATAAAGCAGAATATAGCTTCTGGTTTTAACTGCGAAAGATTGTATTATATTGTTATCTTATTAGAGGATTAACTTCTGAAATAAATTATAACGCAATGATCCCCCTTCAAGAGAGAAGTAGTATAAAAATTGTTTTTATCAATAATCACAAATTAAACAAAATAAGATTTGCGTTTTTTTAATGAATTTGAAATATATTGATTTTCAAAGTTGATAAAACGAAACTCGTTATCAAGATAGCCACTCAGTTATAGATTATATAAGTTAATTGACTTTCGGATTATAGGCACCGATATAACTCAGATTCGTAGAACAATTTGTAGCGAAAACGGATTTCGAAACGAAAACACCTCACGAGGAACATGTATATTTTTACTAAAAGATAAATAGCGATTTGTTTACAGTACAATACATATACAAACGAAAATTTGAAAGTCAAAGCTAAATTCTGGTTTGCCCCATTCACTTCGTAGAAGACAAATATATAAAACCTTTTACTTTCACAGAAACGTAATAAAAAGCAAATAAATGCACTGAGAAAAATGTACATAGATATTACCACTATATCGTTTAGTTGTCGAAATATAGCTATAAATCCTTTCAGTAAAGAATACTATATTATATTAGTGCCAACGATAATTATTATAAATGCAACTATAATACTTTGACTATAAAACAAGGTTGTGACAATATTGCACTATACGTATTGTAAAAGTAACCATATTTTTTTCTCAGTGTGGAATTTTCTCGATAACACTTTTATTCGAGAATTCTAGTAATGCTTGTTCTTGGTAATCGTGTTACTTTTTTAATTCTATATACAATATCAACTTGTAAACTATATTCGAACTATATATCTATAAAATTACTTTTTCAACCAAAAAATTGATTTTATTTAAAATAAAATTAGGCTTTTTACCTACTCCCACTTTATTCTTCTCGACGACGACAATCATCCTACAATCTCACCATGTCTTTAAAAATCTTTAAAAAAATCCATCCACCCCGTTCACCTAAAACGAAAACCGCGTGATCTGAAAATCCCAACACGTTTAACGACCCGTTCATGCCCCAGAAAAAAAAGGGATACAAACCGTCCTAACCGCTGCGAGCGCGCGCGCGCGCGTCTTCGATCGGCGTCCCGTTAATCGGCGATTTTTCAAAAAGCCGCGGCAAGCTTTACGATCGTGGCGACGCCGTAAAAACGTCGCGCCTCGTTGTTTTTTACGATGTACGAGGGAGACAGAGAGAGCGCGACGATTTACACGTCAAAGTGCGCGCGAGCCTCGCTTTTTCCGCGCCGAAATAACGCTCGTAAATCGTAAGGCGCGACGAATTCGCCCTCGGATTTTTTGTTTTCAATGTTATAGTAGCTGGAAGAGTAGCGAATGTAGAAATGGGTGCGATGATTTGTCATAGACGGGTCACGGGTATCGATGATGCGCGGAATTTCTTTTCTTTTAGCGTAATGGTAAGACTGCTTTTTCGAGTACGTATTATGCATCTATACTTTATCGCATCATATGTACACTTATCAATTTTTTGTATTTACGCATCAATTTTTTTAAAGCTGTAAATACAAAAGAACTTTTAGCCTTCCACCATGTTTCGGCTTGAAAAAACTTGATTGGCAAAAAAAAAACTATTACCTACAGCCAGTGAATTAAACGCAAATGTAAACACGAATATGAACTAAAAGTTCTAATAAAAAACTCTCGATTGCTCCCCAAAAACAACAGCTGTAGAACCCACGTACTTTTAACTGAATAACGCGTATTTTGAAAATCCATGGACCGAAAATTTGATGGACTTTGGCCCGAAAGAGAAGTCATCAGTTCAAATTTCGAACTCAAATTTCAGTTTTACCTCTCTCGTTGTGCGCCGGTATTTTTGTATGCGGTCGTATTTTTCTCTGATGAAAGTGCGTACGTGCGCCATAGAAGAATCGAAAAGTTTGCTTTCAAAACACGATACGCTCACTTTTGTTACACGTTTCCAGCCCATTGGTATAAAGTAGTTTAGTTGAATGGAATACGTTTTCCTTTGAAGATTAATTTAAATAATATATTTTTAAGCTGCTTGGTGAAATTAAACAGAATATAAGTCAAATACTTTTTTCAAAGTAGATATACTCGAAAATTTGTTCAGTATTTGAAATATCGGAGTTTTGGATTAAATTGTTGTAGAAAATAAGAATCTCGATGTTTTCAAGCTATTAAGCTTTGAAGCTCTTTCTTTTATTTGAGAATAAAATGAATACACTTTACAAATACATGAGGTTGTAACTGTATTTCTTTGTACCATTTACTGAATTACTATTATTAATTATAACTATTATTACATAGGTCACAGTTATGCATGAAAACCTTGGGTGGGTGTAAAATAAAATTGAAAAAGAAAAAAAGGAAAATTAAAATAATTTATTGAATGATTTTAATATATTTGTGTAACTTCGACGAAATCATACATACAGTGAAACTTAATATTTTACATTAAAGCTTTGGTTGGTTAGTTCTCGTATAATTTTTTTTGCAAGGTTATACTATATGAATATAGGCCATATCTAAACTATTTTCCTCGTTCGATCGTTATGTCTGTAATATGTGTGAGACGTTGTGTGTGTATATTATAGGCGCGAGGAAAACAAAATTGTCTGCATTGTGTGGAAAATAAAAGAAGAAGTAATCAACAAAATAATCTACACGACATGGACAACGTACGTTTATTCTGCGACAAAAAAAAATATATAAGAGTTATAAAATGTTCCTTTCCTCTCCGTTTGTAATCGGATATTTTTCATAATCGCAATCTTCACGCAATTGTAAAGTATCTAGACAATTTTATTCGCTTGGGATGATAATAATAATTCATAGGTGATAATAATAGCTATTATAATTATAATAAAAATAATAATAATATAACATATTACAGATAATCTGACTTATATAAAATCAAGAACGCAAGTTACAAGCATGCACTTATAATAAGTATACGTATAGATTAAAATTAATAGTATGTACTAATATTAGTAATGGCGATTTTTTTTACAATAATAATAAAATTTGATTACCTCCGACTTTACATTCAGAAATAAACGCCAAAATAAAAGACATAGCCTTTTTCTTTTATCCACTATCAAACTAATTTTATCATTTCTTTGTGCACATATAGCTTTACGTTGAGCAGAGTAGCGTGTGTGTTTATATATAATAATTATCTCTCATAGATATATTCGTTTATTTATTTATTTATTTTTTTTTTTGTTCTTTTTTTTCTCGTTTGACCTTTTTCTGAATGTAAATTCCAAACACGTGCAAAATGTACAGATATATTAAATCGTATAATAATGAAATTAAGAATAAAAAATAATCTTCTTATTATCCTCGTCTCTATTAAAAAGAGTGCGGCGTACAATTTATATCAATGTGTGTGTGTGTGTAGCGTATCGTTAAAGTTCTCTTATCAGCTTCTTTCGTTACACAAGTTCTTTTTTTGTTTTATATTTATATATTCATATATATACGCATTAAAAAGACAACAGCTTTGCCTGGCGATCGACGAAAAAAAAAGACGACGCACATCACACGGACAGGTAAAAAGGACATAGGCGACGACACGTAAACGTGAACGTATATATATATATAATAAACGTAATACACTGAAGAGACAGGTCAAGAGTGTGTGAGAGAGAAAAAAAATTTCGCAACGGAGACAAGGACGGACGACAACGTAGTTAACTCTTTATTTCACATGTGAGTGCAGCACATTGCAATGACGTTCAATTTTGTTCATAAATTTTTTTTTTGGCAGTTCGTGTGTATATAATGTGTGTGTATACAACAGACGTTTTTCGCAGGTTCTCTTTTGCTTGGACATATACAAACACGTGCGGCGTTATAAGGCTTGTTACACATACTTGGCTCTTCTTCTTGACACAGTTTTGGAGGTGTTCCGATCGGGTCTTTTGTGTGTTATAACGTGTGTGAACAAGACACAAGAGAAATATCCTCGGCGTAAAACATTCTTCCAAAGTTTTGGAGATTTGTGCAGATATATACTCTGTCGTTATACTCTGTCGCTTGGTAAGTGCGTGTATGTGCGTGTCTGTGTCCAGTTATGTATATGTATATTATTTGTATAAGAATGTGTCAGAGCTGGGTCTTTGAAGAATTTTCCTTCAGAACGTTAAAAAAATCTCTCGACGTAAGCGTCAAAATTAAAAAAAAAAAGTAAAAGCACCTTAACATTAATTGCACCACGAGACGCGCGATTGTGCCTCTTCCCCGTACATTTAAATACATTTAAACTCAGCACGAAGACGATTATAAAAATATTGACGGATAACACGTTAACTTGACAATTATTCCCTCGGGGCCAAATTCATTTTAGTTTCAAAGAGAGAGGACGAAAAATCTAAAAGCCGAAACATTTATGAAAACAACAACAACAACAACGCGGATCGTTACACACGTGCTCTCGCGTGTACACACGTGCAATCACGGTATATCGTAATCAAGCGTAATCCCGGCCAAACAATATACCCATACCCGCGACACAGACTCTCAGAGAGAGCGCGCGACGACGACGGCCCATAGCCCTGATTGGACCCAGCTTTGACACACTGCCGCAAAGCTATCTCTCTGTGTGTATATGTGTGATGCTTGCTCGAACGCTCCAGTATATGTGTGCATGTGTCATCGTCTTAATCCGGCCGATCGATGCGCCTCACAATCGCTATAAATTGCATAATAACGGGTAGCGGTGTGTGTTTGTGTATAACATATATATAGTATATATCGTATCATCTTGATTTGCTTTTTTTTGTTTCGCTGCGGGCGTGTGTCTATATAATTGCGTGTTTGTGTATGTGTGTGTGTGTGAGTGGATGGACGTGTCGTGAGTGTTTGTGTGCTAGAGTTGAGTATATATATATACAGCGGTGCAGGAGTGTCTAGAGTAAAAGAAGTAGTATACTCGTGCGGCACGATATACCTAGGCGAGACACAGGCCACAGTTTAGAATTTGCGCGCATTAGGATGTCGCCACCCCGAGCCGGGACTGCCGTACTGCAACAGATCCACCCGAGAAGGCAAGGTAAGTATCGATTTTTATTATGCATTACACTTATTGAGGCTTATTATTGTTAAGTTAATTGTTGGTTCCATTGACATGTATCATTATTATTTTTCCAAGAGAATTCAGGATCCGTAATATTTTTAAAAAAATCATTATTTTTGTCCATTGGTTATATAACGATCGGATCCTCAATTCTCTTATCATGCATTGGGATGCTTTACAAAAAAAAAATCATCATTGACAAAATTTCAGTAAAGCGAGTATGCAAGGACACTTTGTACTCCGTAGGCGTGTGGCGTCTCAAGCTCTTCTTAATTATTTGCAATATCAATAAACATTCGACCGAGCTAATTACGAAACGCGAAAATTGAATCGACTCCGCCCTTAATCTCCGGTATATAGCAAAGTCAAAACAGCCCGAATAACCGCGCGCGTCTTACTTACCCCCAATTTCAATAAATCGCCGCGGCCATATTAAAAACACCCGCTCTCGGCCGCACCCGCGCAACAAAGTTTTAATTAAAGGCACTGCTACCTATATACCAGTCGTCGTTTAATTAAACGTTTTTCGTCATTAGAAAGCCGTTTAATAAAACTCCGGCGCGCGCGTGATATAGACGGATTAATACACCGATGCGCTCGCGTTCGCGAAATGAGACTTTTAATCGCGCACGCCGACGGAGAGTAGTTGCTGCATGCGCCTTTGAATATCAGGGGGTTGGGGGGTGGGGGATAAAGAAACGCTGCTTGCGTCAAACACAAACACAGGCAGCAGCGTTATGTATGGGGGGCTCTTGTTAAATTGGATTATCGTACACACACACACGTGGTTTTGGATCGGGTAATTCCGCGACGCGGGGCGTAATGGCACTTCGGTTGATGAAATTATCGATTCTGTAAGGGGGCTGTGTATACCTCGGGTTGATGTTATATGGTTGTCTCGAAGTAGTATAGTGCGGAAAATAATTTATAGATTGGTATTGTTGTTTGGTATAGTTAGCGAATTGGCTTTTGAGATTTTATGTGTTGACGGGTTTGATTCGTTTTGGTATATGTTGACATAAAGGCGATTGTGGTCAAATAATTATTTATTTGGAAAAGATATACATAGAAACGTAATTTGTAAAAAAGAAGTCGCTAATATAATGTTGCAAAATCGAAACGAAACTTGAACGTAGTACTTTCCATGTCCCGTGCCAATAATACACGCGTATTATCCGAAAAAAAAATTCCAAAAATATCCAATTATAATCGATTACGATGAAGCGTCGTATTCTTCTCCGAGAGCTAGAAAAAAAAGAAGAAAAAAAATAAAAGAAGCTCGTTCAGCTGAACGAGAGACACTTGCGCGCTGGAAAATCATCGCGTACAAGTTCACGGCCGATAAAGTATATAAGCGACGGTGTGTGTGTGTGTGTACGCGACGACACAAAAGTTTTCAGTGCCTCGAGCGCATCGCGAAATGACCGGCGATCCAGTGAACGACCAATCGCGAAGGGCTTACTATAGACGCCCGCGTAATATAATGGGCATGATTTTCGCGCCGAATGGACGAGCCGCGCGATTGGTCGTTCGCGCGAAAACCTGTAATTTTTATAGGATCAAAAGTGCAAAGTGTATAAACAATAACATCGTTATCATCAGGTAGGGTTAGTATTGGAACAAAAAACTGCAGGCATCGTTATATATATTCACGTAAAAACTGGAAACACAGCGGCATCTGCAAAGCAAAAATCTGGTTAGTAATATATAATACACATGTCCACTCGGAATGCTGTTAGAAACTCGCATGCGCAGTAAGTTTGTTTCATACTTTGGTCCTTTAATCGATGATAATATATTGAGAATCCAACCAAAAATCACACGACCAAGGGCACCGTCGACGACACAGTTACACTGTCGCCGGGGCCGATAAATCGATATACTCGGCGACGCCGGCTTTTACTCGTATGCGCGTATAAAAAAAACGAGAGGTTTACGCGAAACGCTTCATAAGGGGGCGACGACTCGGTTTCTCTCCCTTAACGCGCCAGGTTTACGACGAAGGAATAAACGTTTGCGCGCTGTAGTTACGCGAGACGAGCGAGCTTGGAAGATGTCGCGCGTTGGGGCTAAATAAGAGATTGACTGTGTGAGGTTTGCGAAACGTAGAGTTTTTGTAAGAAATCGTGAAGGTTTTTTTTTAGTTACTAGGTTAAAACCAAATAAGCAGTCAGTATAAGAAACTGAAATGGTGCTTTTAAACGATTAAATACGCGTGGAGAAATAATTTGTAGTTAAAACTACTGTATTTGATTGTAAATGAGAAAGACATTCGCATTCTTGTCAAAATCACCCCAATATATAGTAAATATTAAAAAATATATTTATTCCTGTTTGATCCGAATTAATAAATAAATAAATAGGATTTAATAACATTTTTCGGTCAGGGAGTAATTTGGTAATTTTTACTATTCAATAGCAATTTTTACCTAAATTGTTGTAATTTTTATGAAAATATGAGCTATCCTAAAAAAATTTTCTCTGTCCATATTCCATAATCCCAATAACAAAGTACACTCAACTTCGCTAAAGCATACTTCCCCTCTGACCAGAAGTTCAAAACTAAGAAAATTTACAGAAAGACATGAAAATACCCTACAACGTCAGTCACCCAGCCGAGGGCCGACAGTAATCGACGCCCGAGATCGCTGGAAATCGCGAGTACCTTTCCCTCCGCGAAAATTAACGGCTGGGTAACGAGATAATAAGGGAGCCGTCACCGCGCGCGAAATTGACGCGTCGGAAAGAGAGAGAGTTTGTTAATAAGACCAACTCACGTGACCTCGCGTGCTCACCCCGTTGACGAACTCCGGTGGGGGAGAAAGGCTGTTTTTACAAAGTTTGACGTGATTTTTCGAATATACGCGCCACATTGGAATGCTACAGCCGTTAGGCAGTGAAAATTAAATGCCAAAATAGAGGTAGATGGAAGGGCGCACTCGTTAAAAGTTCGATATATTTTATTCGCATGTGCGTCGCGTGACGATTCCTGCGGTGAATTTTAAAAAATCGGGGGTACCGATCGACATCGTGCGCATTTTAATCCCCCGAATCGCATTTTTATTTTCCAAGCGCGTCGACGTTCTCGAAATGCCAATTATACACTTGTTTGTTGATTTTCGGGGTAGCTGTATAAACCTGACCCTTCGTCGTGTGATTTTTGTCGATTAATTATAACGTTTTTCCCCCATAGAATGACGGGAAACTCTGTCGAAATTGAATAAAAAATTAACCTTTCAAATTAAACGTATATATTCGTTACAGCTGAATATTCCGCTATCGTCTCCTAAACAGTAAAAATTCAATGTATAAAAAAGAAAAAAAAGTATGTAAATAGTTGAAGAATTGAATGAAAGTGAAAGCTATAACAAGAAGCTGCCATTGTTAATAAAGCGTCATTCAGATGCGTATATCTTTGCCAAAGCAAGTCAGCCGGAAAAACAACAACAACGTCGTCGTCGCGCAAAAGTGCAGCCAATTAACGACGAGTCAGTTGAGAGACACGAGACTTCGGACAAAGCCATAGTCGTCGAACTCTATACACACGATGTGAGTACAACACAGCGGATCAACGTCAAAAGCGTTCTCTCGTAACGAAGCCAACTCATATAATAGGACACACTGCGTCCTTCCAAGATTCTCCAGTTAATTGGGCGGTTCTGTATAAAGATTGTTTTATTGCGTCTATTCGTTGTCTCTATAATTTGTACGGAAGTCAAATCGTTCATCGACAAAATGAAAGATAGTAAAATTGTAAAATATGAAATGTACCGGGGAATCTCGAAAGTACGCAAGCGAGAACAGAAAACAAAAACGCTCATCCCCGACAGGTGTCTGCGTGTATACCTTCACTTAATAAGAGCGGATTTCCTGTGGTTCATGTTAAAGAATCGGAACTGCAGTCGCAACGTTAGGTCTTTCCGTACTGTTGGGAAAGAATAGAAAAAAAACAGAGATGTCATGAGTCAAATTCCGCCGGCGACAAGTTACTTTTATCGTTCCAGGGGGGTGGGGGGCGAACACAGTTTTGTACTTTTTTGGGGTGTCGAATGGGGGGGAGATTGTGAAAGAATGTTTTACAGTCTTAGGTTGATCCGTGTTTTTTTTATAAAAGAACTTTAAAATTAGACAGCTGTGTGGTTATTTTGTAACGTGATAAATAATTTTCTCTATCTCTAAAGTTCTTTTATAATGAATATTTATTTGCTATTTCACAAATAAGGCTCATCGACGTGTGTATCTGAAAAAGAACATCCGTATCGTGTGTATTACTCCATAGCCCGATCCTTGTTTTGCTCTACCCGTTCGGAATTGAAGAAGAAGGTGGTAGAAGAAGCGAAGAACAAGTGGGATAGTGTTATATAAATGCGTAGCAGATACAGAAAGACGTTGCACAGTAAATGTAAAAGTAAGAATATAGTAGAGAGATATTAATATAATATGTTTGAGTTATTTTTTTGATAGAAGAGATTAAACGAAGAAAGAAGAGATTTTTTATTCAGAAATTTTTAGAAGAGTTATTTTAGAAGATGGAGACTTATAGATGTTTTCGTTTATCAACATTTTACTCTAAAGCAGTCATTTCTGTTATGAATTTTCAGTTTATCTACTACTATGCTGTTAACATTGTGATACTCCAAATAATAATAAAAAAAAAAATTAATTAAATGAACGCTAATTTGTAGATTTTTACTGAGATCTTAAGTGTGGAATTGTATGAAAATTACTTTTATCTTCCTGTATCACATCATAATAATCGAATGTCAACCTAAAAATTGATAACTTATCTGACATAAATGTACACAAGTAATGTAAAAACATTTCAGTACTAATAATCTAAATACAATCAATATTAATACACATTTTTTAAAACCTATATCACCTAACAATGTATCTAAGACAGAGCTAAATAATACGTTCAATTAATCACAAAAACCCTGAAAAAAGTGTAAAATAACGTTACGACGAAAATCCTGTGATCTCATAAAATACAAAAATCTTTAAAATACACTTACACAATAGAGACATAAATTCTGACCTCTAATAACACATAATATATCTCCGACATCAACAGACAGTTACACGCGTTACTCACTACCGAGAAAGTTCGTTCAAGCCACGGCCTGGCCCTCGGCGGGGCCAGGTAACCCGGCCGCACCAATGAAGCCACCCACATTGCCACCGAGCTGAGTCTCCAGCAATTTCTGCAGGCGCAGCAAGCGGCAGACTAACGAGGACGGAAATTCAGAAAGTTCGAGATTAAAAATTGGAAGAGGATGTTTCCGAAGATGGTTTCATAGTTCTGTGAAATTTAAATTATTGCATGGTAATTTGTTTGTTTGTGAAAGTATAAATATTCTTTTTGGTATCTTCTGGCAATAAAAAAACTGATTAAAAACGTTTTAAACGTTTTTGGTGTATTTATATGAAACAAATTAACATGCAGAATACAGATAATAAAATTGGGTTTTCCTTGACGTATTGTTATCGAAGCAGATTTACCTTCATTGTTGGTATAATTTCAATCAGAGAGATTTAACAGTCATCAATCATTATATATTTATATACGTATGGAAATTATAAATGCGAGTTTATGTCAATCAGTGGAAATTATGAAGATTCTCCCTCTTAAAAGGAGGTACACGATTGGTACATATGAGATGTCTATATTATATAATGTTTAAAGGAAGAAAAACTGTATTCGTTGACTTGAAATTATTGTGAACGAAAATGTTGATGTTTCAAGATTATAGGATAAAGACAGTTTGGTATATGGAACGTGATGAAAGAAATGAAGAAAAATGACTATGAAATTCCGAGTAATTAGGAACAATAAAACACGTTCTTGGACACTACTTTGAAACATAAAATAAGCATCAGCGTAAGCGGGAAGCACACCTAAACCGTGGAAAAGTTTTCCTCTAACGGGACACAAAAAGGACGCGAACAAACTCGACTACAATCGAGTGGATCACAATGAAAAACCATTGAATCTCGGGACAATCCATATATAAGCTAAGAAAAGCATTGGGGGACAGTTCGTTTCTAATTTAAACCACATTAAACATTTTTAAATGCCGTACCAGTATAATTAACGCTATACTCTCCGATTTTCATTCGCTTTACTGAAAAAGGAAAGAAAAATGCTTATCTCAGTCAAAAAATGTTGAAGAAAGACAGCTTTCAGTGAACATGAAATTTAGTTTTAAAAAAATGATATGTGTAATTACGTCGCTCTTGTTAACATTCAAAATACATCTTTTACAAATATAGCTGTACTTAGCGACGAAATTACATATACATTTTTTAGACAAGAGATTAAAGAAAGTTCGTTGTTAAAGGAAAGACAGTGATATTTGCTTGCTGGGATGTAAACAAAATGAACGATGCACATCTCGAGGGGCTACAGACGAGACACACTCTTTTTTTCATCCTCGGGGTATCATAATTACCTCGACGTCGCCAACTAGATAAAGAATGAATGATTATAGCGGGATGATGGTGGTTTTTGTTTTTTTGGATGACGCATGGGGTGAGTAAAGCGCTAGGTGAGACTACGAAGCTAGTGAGCTAATAAAAGCATCTGGTCGAGTAATCCTCATTGTTGTCGGCCATACAGTTGCTCCCATCTGAAGGAAAAATATCGGCTTTTTACTCGTCTAAAAGCGTGATTGAAATAATTGGAAATGAAAAGTAAGCGAGTTAGTCGTTCGTTCTGATAAAGCAGTAATAAAGCATAGACTGAATAGATATCTGAAAATAATGAGCAATTTAAGAAGATATTTAAATATTTCTGAAAGTAAAATTATCTTATTATATATTAATTGTGTAGATCTTCACCACTCTGGACTGATTCTCGTGATGCCTGTATATCTTAGATTAAATATCTAATATTATTGTAATTAAAATAATTAAAAATATTAATCTTTTCTATGTACAAAAAAAAAGTTTCTTTGAAGTATGCTACTTACTCCTGTCAATGTTTCGCTGAAGATGTGCTGCCACCCGATGTCTTGCATCATTAAATTCAAGGTGTAGGCCAAGTCGGAGTAACGTTGGGTTCTGCTCAACGAGCTGTGTGATTTCCATTTCAATTTTGTTGCCCAGTACTTGAGACCTCTGAAATTGTTTATAAGTAATGAGTAATAATTTTAGATTCATTTCATTGATAAGTCAAGTTGAAAACTAACCTGATTTGAACATCTGAACTCCTCAATGGACTTTGTTTTCAGAAGAGCTCTGACGAGTTTCACTATCACAGGTGGGCTTATGAAATTAGTTTCAACGCTAAAATATAAAATAAAAGGTAAAATAAAAGACTTGCTAAGAAATTTAGAATTTTTAAAAAAGATATTTTAAAAATATAATTTTTAAGTGTTAAAATATAAAACATTTCATTTTTCAGCTAATTAGCCAACTTACTTCAGTACTCTTAAAGTTGAATTCTTCTCCATGGCCTCTGCCAACCTTTGCGCAGTCTTGTCTGTTAATCCTGTGTTTGTTAAACTCAGGGTTTCAAGGTGTGTGTTAGCTTCTAAAGCCTCAAATAACTGCAAGAATTTTTCATCCGAAATATTCTGAAATTTAAATTATTTACAATTAGTAATAAATTTTATGTTTATAGAGGTTTTTTGAAATGATTATTAATAAGGTTGATTAGAATAATAATGTCTTCTTTTAACCAATGTTAAAAGCTTAAGTTTTAAAACAAGTATCAAAATTCACTAAAGAAACTATATTAACCACAACTTAATGAATTTCACACTAGACAACTGATTCTTATTTGAGTTTTAAGTACTACAGTCATATTAAGTTGAATTTTATGATTTGTTTTTGAACTTTGAAATCCGTCAAAGATAGCTTTTAAATACTCCTAAAACTTTATCTAGATACAGTTTTATTACAACATTGATTCTAAATTTATATTAAAACAGTAAAATCAACATTTTCAACATTTTACAATATACATAGTCACGTTTTCATTTTTTAAAGGTAGTATTAATTTCATTGTAAATACCTTAATATTATTCCAATTTACGTCAGCTAGCGTGTGATCATCATCGCGAACTCGCTTAATGGTTTCATCAACATCAGTATCGTTAGGAGGTTCCATAGGGTAAACTTTCGGCTGGCTAGCCTTTGTCACACCATCCCAACCAAGACCAAGTGGCTGCCCAGAATTCAATAATGATGCATGATATTGATCTTGATTCATCATTGAGTGGAAACCAAGAATAGCTAAAGAAAAAAAGAAGTTATCAAGATGCATTATTTGTATTGCAAAAAAAAAAAAAAAAATTAGCTATACTGAATGAAATAAATCTTCTTACCAGCCAAATCAATAATTTCATCCTCAGTAGCATTTGATAAAGCTTGTTCATATTCATCACCAAGGTCAATAGCAATTTGCGCATCTGCTTCTTTTTCCTTTTGGTTTTCTCTTACTGGAGGAACCCACTGAAAAAATAGATTATAAATTAATAAGGAATCATTACTGCAATTACTGTCAAAATAAAGTGACTTGAGAGAATCATTTTTAACTAAGCCGCTTAAGCTTACAAAGTATTACTCTTGAGCATGAAAAAACATTCAAAAGGAAGACACCCAATTTCATTATATAAGAATAGAAAGTACAAAGAAGTAAAGTGGATGTGTTTATTGACCACTAAACTTTAACTTAAAGTTTATTCATGGAAATATTAAGAAAATATTTTTTTAATTTTATAAAATAGTCATGATAATAAAGATTTTCAAAGATAATATTTTCATAAAAACAAATGGATTGACTTACTTTCTTCCCTCTAACAGTGCCTGGTACATAGGGTTTCATGTCAGGAATATCAGGTGTCTCCATAGCTTGTTTGTTGATGTGTTCGATCAGTTTCTTGCGATTCAGTGGTCCAGTTGGAGTCTTGGTGCATTCGTAGCTGCAGCGTTGTGATGGAGGCATGAAGCTGTCCTATAAAATCAATAACCTCATTCAAAATATTTTTAGTGCCAAGACCTTCTCTTGCGGTGCTTAAAAACGTCTTTCAGCACGGCTATTGAAGATTATTTATTGTCTACAAGAAAATATCATTAAACTCACATCCGGATCCACTTCCTTGGCAAGTATATTGATTTCTTCTGGAGTAAGCTGTGCCAGAAGTTCATCAACGTCCACATCATCATATTCGCTTAGGTCTTTACCATACAGCTTGGCTGCCGTCGTCATGGTGGTTTTCTTTGTAGAGGCAGAAGTCTGTAAACAAATTAAATAGTAATTAGTTATATTTCTCTTAAGCAGTAAATAGTAAAATTAGATTTTCTTTTTATGTATGATACAATTTAAAATAATAAATAAATAGTAAAATTTGATTCCTAGTTCAAAATCTTACATATTTTATAGATATTTTTAGTAATCAGTTGATGCGATTTTTTATAGGTACAAATAAATAATCATCATCCATAACTTTAAATAAAGAGGTGATGTATGTGTTTGCATAGATTTATGATTGCAATTAAACTAAAATGTTTCTATATAAGTATCTTTTAGTCAATTTCTTTTGTACATCAACATAAGTAAATCAAATTTGCTTCACAAAACAACATACTAAAAATAGTTTATTGATCAATTACATAAAAGAATATGATGCTAGAATATTCTGCCAATAGCAATCATCAAAAACTACATAATGTTTGAACCAAAGTACACTTTTGAAATCAGATCTCAGATAAACCACTGACACAACACTCCTGTAATTAGCAGCTCGCTCTCGCAAGAAATCTACCTTATGTCATAAAGAGCGCAAGGTCCTTATTTCAAAACTCTGGGAGCAGCGAACCAAACCAGCAAACCCGCCACTCACTTTCTAGAACAGCGCAGAGAAAGAAAAGAATCCTAAGCACTTGGGTCAGACTCTAGCACTCATCGAAGAGCTCCAAAACAAAGGGCAAGGTACACACGCTTACAGTGCAACACTGTTTTAGACCAGGGCGGCGACCAAGACTAGCGATCGAGTACTGATCTCGTCATTACTATGCAGTGTACGTGTGTGTGATACACGCGAGAGAAAGAGCATGAAGTACGCTCTCGCACACGTCTCATCGGGCAGCCGTCCAAATCGGCTGATGCCCTTTGGCCCGGATACTATGCGCGAAATCGATTTTCATTGACAGGCGGCAGGCACCTGCCAATTTGGCACCAGCTCCGCTACTTCCTGGTGGAACTTACCCCTAACGAAAAATTTCTCCGGCAATCTCTTCTCAGTGAGGAACCTCACCCACTGACTGGACGACAAGACGACACACACACTCACTCACGCGCCCGCCACCCACGCACGATTATCGCATACACTGTACCACTGTGTACTTCTATCTCTCTCTGTTGCTCGGCCTCGACGAGTGTGCGCGTGTGTTGTTGCCGAGTGCAAAGATAGAGGCGGTTGATAACGGCGTTGCGCGGCGCCGCGGGTATTGACCACCGTCTGCGCCCAAGGTGTATAGGATAATATACTTGCGCACCGAGAGGTTAGAATTGCGGAGGGGCGAGAGAGAAGGGCTTGGCGTTGGCCACTGATAGGTACAGTTTGACGAGATAGCTGACCGGTCAGATTACGTAGGGCTTTGTTTTTTTATCACGCGCTGGATGATGATGGGCGAGGGCATGGCGCTGGTGTAGTGCGCAGGATGACTGTGTCACGTATATTTGCGGCTTTTTTTAGCGGTTACGTACCTATATAGGTGCAAGATATATGCTGCTGCGAGAAGATGCGGCAATCGATACTACACCGGTGAGAGTGGCGGGAAAGTGTGTTTACGAATCGAGTTTGAATTTTGTTCGAACTTTTTAGGTGAAATTGTGTTTATAATAGGTACCTACTTGGTCTTTTTGATCATGAGTAATTATTAACGTTGGTACAATTTTGGTAATAATAATAATATGGTTTAGGGCTTTTGAATGTCATAATATATATAGGGTTCAAATAATTTATATAATATAACAAAATACGTTGGTCCCATTGAATTTTAAAATTTTCCAATTGTTTTTACTTTTTGTAACTAATATAATTTTCAAATAAATTTTCAATACACATTTTTTCACAATCAATCAATTGTTTATTTTGCTATCCGCTGTGGCAATTTTTAAAATATAAAACAATCGATCACGCAAACTCTTTTAAAAAATAATAATATAGCTGTTTGCGATAAAATATAGACAGAGCAAAAGAAACCGCTGATTCTTTCCTGAATATTTACTCCATTCAGTTTCTCTATATAAAAACATTCGTCCCCACGAGAAGCAGAATAGATATGACGAGTGCGCATGAATTGATATTGAGTTGATTGGATATGCTCTATGTCAATGTCAATTCATACACTATTCACACGATAGTCACTCAAGCTCAAGAGCAACTATGTAAATTAATGTACTGATAATATAGATATAGGAGCTAAAATTGTGCGAACTATGTGTACGCCGATTGAATCGTCGTGATTTATTTATTGAGCAATAAGATTTGATGAATGGTATATCGATAAGTATATTATTTATGCTCCGAACAATATGAAAGGCGCTTATATCCCTAACGAATTTCAATGAACTTATTCATAACTTTCTCGTCAATTAAGCAAATTACTTTTCTAGCCGATAGTTAAATCGCTCACCGTCTTAATACGACTTCTACATAGGCATTACTTATACTCATTCCTTCTCATTACACACGCATTATGCGCATTCACAGATTTCAACCACACCACCAAACCAAAATTATCCGATCATTACATCCCATCCCATCGAACCGGAAGCTCATCTCCAATGCGATTTCCCGCTCCTGTATATACACATGCCGCACGCGTACGAGCTACCGCATCGCCGCAATGTTTTTCCTGCCACCGCGCTATTATGTCACTTATTTATGCGCGGAAAACATGCCAAGGCTCTCCGCGGGCTACACGCCATTCGTCATTCGAATTCGAATTCCCGCGCAACGGCGTGCCGATATATTTATATCATAGGCTCGCGGTGGTATAACGGCTACGAGAGGCCGCCTAATTAAAGCGCGATCAAACGCCGATCCGCGTTGGTATAATATTCGCGAGTGTTACTCGTGCGAAGTTGTTTTGATGGGATAGAGTGAGAGGATGGGTTTAATTAACGAAATTAGTGGGAGGCTGCGGGAATTGAGATTTATGGTTGAATAAATAAGAGGGATTGTAGAATGGGTGTGTAGCTTAATTAATTGCACGATTTCGCTGGGTTCCCATATGGTCCGCGCGGGTGTGTGAATTTGATTCGAGCAGTGCCGGTTCGCGTTAGGCTTGAGGGGTCTCGGGTTGAAGGAAGCTCTTTAATATTCATAAGGGGTTTACTGTATGTGTAGTATTTAGAATGAGTTTACTGCAGGAGATAGAGTCAGCTGAACAAGGATTATAAAATTTAATGTATACTTTTAGGAATTTCATTATCTGCGATATTTATATTTTATTATTCGCTGTATAATACAGGTATTACGTGAACTGACCAGTAGTAAATATATACATTATTTATTTTCAGGTACCAGATATGAACAGTAAAATATTATGCTTATGAGATAAAAATAAATGAGAAAGATAGATAACAACATGAAGAATAGTAAAAAATAATAAGGCCTTATACTTAGTTAATGGCATAATAGAAAAAAGGGTAAGTACTCTATACCATGCATAATATATAAAATTCGATAAATAATATATACAAGACATATATAATAAAAACAACCGTCAAAGACCCATGTCTATACACTATAGTACGCCCAAACCTCCACGAAAAATTCCGCAAACTTTATCCAATTGGCGAGATAGTTGTCGCGTCGCTCGTGGGCGGGCGCGTAAATCGCGCCTCACCTTGCCGTTTAAAAATATACGCGCGAGCGACGGCGGCGTCGACGCGACGACGACGACCACAGCAGGTTGCCGTCGCAGCGGTGCTCGATTTTTCCGAGCGAGGTATTCTTTTGTTTTTTCTTTTTTCTTTTTTTGTGTGACGGGAATGGGTGGGCGGGTGGATGAGGTGGCTTGGTATATTGGTAGATTATGGATAAACTAGAGTAAAGAGTTTTTGGGTAAACTGGAGTTTTGTTAATTTGGGTATGAAAAGTGGTGCGGTTGATGAATAAAACGATGGTTAGGGGTGGTTATGTAACAGGTAGTTGGAATATCTTTAAATGGCGAGATTCGTGTTTTTATGAAATTGTATATCATATCATTGATAACAACAGTAAAAACATAGTTGTTTTGTAAAAGATCTTGAAAGTTTGTTTTCGGCCTGCATCGTACGGGGTTTATAAAAAATTAAACTATTATATTATAGGCAGTTGATAAATAAATGAAACTATCAGCATTTAAAAAAAAAGAATGGGTCTGAAGATCGAAACGAACAAAATTTAAAAAAAATTGATTTTACTTCAAGATTATATTAATTGTACTACTAATTCTGCATGAAGATTTAAAGTTTTAGATCAAATTTTCGTTGTTTCATAATTTTAATTAATTGTAAAAGATTGGTTCGTTTTATTCCAACGATGCAAACTACAAACCCACAAAAAAGAAGAATTTATTTGGAATATGAAAAAGTAGTCAAGTCCCGAGTATAATGAGACAAGTCATTTAAAAATAAATTGCACTGTATTATATACCTATTAGACTACCCATCTTCGTAAAAGTAGCTAAAACTTCTATAGATAATCATTACTGGCATTACTTAAAATTCTAAGAGTTCAAGAGCAATAGATATCAATTTATTATATAATGTATCAAAGTAGATAAAGGTTGTTTACAGTAAGCCGCATACTTCTGATTAAATTGCAATGCTTGATTTTCTGTTCTGAAACAAGAACATTTTACATCTTTGAAGTCCCATTCTTCTAACAGATAAACAATTCAATTATATAAAGTTAAAAAACCTAGATAAACATTCAAAGTCTTGGCGACAGAGGACCACGATACCAAGCTTCTAATCATACAAACTTCTGCACCATAAAAATCTATACGAAAACATTCTTATTCCACATTCAAATAATCCCGCAAGCAAAGGTGCACCACCGCATCCATTCACAACATTGTATTCAACGGGCATTCCTGCACCGCGTAAATAGCCATTCGCATGTCGTCGCAAACTCGCGATGTTACGTTCGCATCACACATCACGCGCGGACGCGACACTGTTTGGTTGCGTATATATAAATGCACGCGCATCGTAAGGAATGCCGCGGGCGTGTATCGGAGAAGAGAAAAGATAAATCAAGGCCGTGAGAGACGTGGGAGAGAGCGAGAGATCCGCTAAAAATAATCCCAACCGCGCGCGTAAATTATTCGTCGCTGAGTAATCGTCGATGATGATAAAGGTAAACAAATGCGCGAGAGATTCGCCGTGTGTGTTTACGCGGAGGTGCGAGAGATGAGAGTATGGCGGGGGGTTGATATGAATATGGCGGTTTGGATAGAAGAATTTCTTCTTGTTGTTTATATATATTGTAAGTGACGTCATAATCATTTGATATATGATTTATACGAGAATGTTTGCAATACATTTTCTGTCGGTGTAACAATTGATAGCCTTAAGTTAGATTGTGTTGAATCTATTGTTCCAAAGTTTTTTTAAGAATATAACAATGCTATATAAGAAAGGTTCAATCACATGTGCGCGAACGTGAGGAGAATGTCAAATCGCTCTTTGTTAAAGCAAACAACGGCATGTCGATTTTTTTAAAATCTAAAATACTAATGATAACAATTCAGATATAACCGTCTTGAATTTTTTTTTCGGTAATTTTAAAAAGTGCGATATTTCGTAAAAATGTGAAAATTTTCATTTTGCCACCGACTTTAACAGTTCTTTGTTCCGACAGTTCGCTCGTATTTATAAAGCCCACGAACACGTGCTGAATGAAGAAATAACACAAGGCATCGCAGAAGTGTAATAATAGCCGGCGAATTTTAATAAAAGCTATAAATATTGTACATTGCGAATTCCTCCCAATTGACGCCGCTAAAAATACCCAATTGCGAATTGTTGATGACGTTTGTATTATCTGCTTTACAATGCAATTGTCTCGCTGATATAAACGCGCATTTTTTTTCTTCTTTTAAAATGTTACTTCCTGGCCCACGATTATACATGTGTACAAAAGTCACTTCTCATTTCGCTCGGAGTGCAGTTCAAGAATATATTCCGGACAATGTCACGTGTAAACGCGACCTTAAGTCGCAATCAAGAAAATAACTTGGAAAACAGCATCGCGACGGGCACCTTTTTCACACGTGAAATCATTTGTGTAAAGAATTTTCCCACCGAGCCAGACATCCTCTCGTCAGCCAAATTTTAACAAAATTAAGCGATGGTAATAATATTAGTGCGAAGAGAGACGCATCGCGTCGTCATCGTCACTGGCCCTAATCACATCACATTAAAACGAACATGTATTCTTATTAAAGTTTCGCAATATCTTTTGTGCTGAATGAGGAAGCAGACTGCTACAATCGCGAATAATTTCATCAGAAATTATTCCTATTCAACGCATCACGAAATAAAATTATTTTGAAAAAGTATACTATGATATTTTTGGAATTCGCCAATGTTATTGAATGACTTTGATAGCTTAAATAATCCTGCTGTAAAGCAGGATTATTTTTATGCTCTCTCTCTAAGAAAAGAAAAATAATGAAAGCCAAGAGTGTAAAAATACAGTGCTCTGAAGAAAATTCAATTTCTAATGTTTACCGTCGTTACAAAGACAAATAAAAATGAAAGATTGGATGATACACTTGAGAAATGTGTATAATCAACGGCCTATTCATTGGAAGTGTAACTCAGCTTCAATTCGGGGAATCCCATAATTACAGAGATTCCGCAGCCTCACCAGCAACGAACTCGGAAAATCCGCAATTACAAGATACACAACGATTCGCGAGAGATCCCCAACCCCATCTAACTATCTCTCCCTCTCTCGGGCGACAAACCGTCAATTAGGAGATTCCAATTCCGCGCCAGCGCTGCCAACCTAATCATCATCGCAGTCCCCTGCTATATGAACAATGCAGCCAGCTGTAGCAGCAGCAGAGAAAACGCGTCACGCTCTTTCTTTCTCTTTCTCTCTTTTTCTCGCTCTCATCTCCCTCCCTCTCTGGAGATTCCGCGCGCACGCAGGGGGTAGGAGAGAGGAGGCGTGTGCGTATGCACTAGTGTCACACTGAAAATAGCCGCAGCGGCTGGCGGCGGCCCAACGGTCTATACTTGGCCATCCCCGCGCCGGCGATTATTTATAGGCGCACGCAGCGCCACGAGGGCGGAGGGGAGTATGTGTGTGTATGTATATGTGTGTGAGGCGAGGGAGAGAGAGAGAGAGAGAGAGAGAGAGAGCAGGAAAAGGCGCAGGCGGCGACGACGGCGGACACTGGCCTTCCTTCCTTTTCGCGCGCGCGAGTTTCGAGCAGGAGCGTGGAAGTTTCTCACGAGAGATAGGCTGCTGCTGCTGCTGCCCGTGACCTAGGCCCGTATTAATAATGCGCGATGCAGCGCCGGCGAGCCGCCCCCGAGGCAAACTCCAGCGAAAGTCGTTGTCTTCTGTGTCCCCTCCGAGCTTTTTTTGAACTGATGATGAAAGTTTCGAATAGAAAAGCGCTCGAATACCAGTTTTGCGGATTACAACGAACTCTATAGATCATAGCTGCAAACGCTGGTTGTTGTCTGAGTATAAGATGTATAGGGAGTTTCACTAAAACTCACTAGATTTGAGGTCGTTTTTAATTTTTTTAGCGTAGCTATTAATGTGGAAATGAATCTGTATATCACTTGGTCACTAATTATGAATATTAATCGAACTGATTAATCGAACTAATTATATTTTAGAAAGTGCAATAATTTTCGTTCTAACATAACCATATTTTATATCACTCTCCACCGCACACAAACTGCATTCCACTGTGCGACGTGACCGCAGATTTTTTTCAATCAACCACTTTCTTCCTTGATTGCGGTCGTTGCGGTTTTCGTAATACGACTTTCATTGCCCAACCACACAAGAATTAAATTACTTGATATTTTTACTCGAGGAAAGCCTAAAAGATGAGGAAGGAATCGGCGATGCGAAGGTTATGTTTATCGGGGTTTCCTCAAGATTCCAAATTGAAATATGCTAAGCAAGTCGGAATTTTTGGCTACAGTCATTGAAGAAAGACTTCAAAGAAACGTATAGCTATCTATCGACTGTTTAGTCATTCTTTGACGCCCTCACGCGAAATACAAATCGATAGCGGTTGCGGTATTTTCGGGATGGGAATTTTGGCAGGTGGAAGAAGAACGTTCTTTATTTTTGAAAAAAAATTAGTTAAAAACTGCTCTGAAATTAGATGATAAAAAAGATGCTCGTTTGAGCATACTAATGATCGGTTAAAATATGTTTACTGAAGGAATTAAAAAAATTAATGGAAACGTGCTTTTTTCACAAATATAAGGTTACATCTGATCATACTTTTAATTCGGTACATCCGTGCGTGCATCACTTCAATTAGCGCAGTCCTGCGAAATTGAATTGGTCAGCAAAATTGCAATAAAAAACGACAGTGACATCCGGATGTGAGAAACACAGTCTTTTATGGTGAGAAACAGAGAATTAAATGAGAAACAAGCAGGATGTAGGCACCACACGTTATTCTCATGTGACTTGTGACCTGATGAAAATTATGAATATGTTCAAACATTATACAGTTGAGATGTTTATCAAATGTAAAACAAAAATTTACAGAAATACCAAAACCAAGTGTTATCTATAATACCACGAAAAAAATTTTAAGTGGTATATAAGACCAAGTGTACCAGGGAAAGTAGAAATATGCCGAGTATAGTAGGACACCGTATGACATGCCCAGTATGTATCTACTTATGGACTTCGTTTATGCACGGACCTCGTTTTCCTAACTTTCTCGTCGATGGTCGATTACTACCGCTTCTGCTCTTATTTTGAATGATTGCACCAGATACTAAATTTTATATTCAACAAGGACTCGTTAATCATTTTTAAAAGTAAAATGAAAAATGGCGTATGATATATGTTGTGACAATGCTTTTTGCGGTTTATTTACTTTGGAATATACAATTGAAAAAACACCTGGATTTTGAATCTTTTCCAATGCATTATTCAAACAGAAATTCTTTGGCAGTGAAGTGTTCTTAAACGTCTAACTTAAGCGTCCGAACTTGTCGTCATATCGTATGCGACAGGCACTCACAGCTCTTCCGTCAAGTTTCTCATAAATACGAATGTTAATTGTTCATTTCGGGGGAAAATTCATTACCCCACGTGCATTTAAATTTATAAATAAACAAAAGTATAAATAAATGCATTATGTATACTGTGCATAATACATGATGATTTATAATTATATGTTTAATAGTATCAGAAATTAGAAAGGTAAACCAAAGATGTTTTCAAGAAATTCTTACAGAAATTTTCAAGACTCATTACTATAACTCTAGACTAGACTCTTTCCATACTATTTTTTTTATTACTAGAAGCAAAAATTCTTTCATCACATAATAGTGTCACTAAACGTTAAATATAAAAATAATTCATCGGATATACTTGACAATTTCACAAAGTATTTGAATTGTTCTATCATTCTCAGCCAACCACTTCTTTTAAGCTCGACTTTCTTCAAGGTCATTGACCTACCCAGCAATCACCTGTCAACTTTTCCATCCTCGAAACCATCACCGCACGAGCTTTAAAAAAAACCATCTCAAAATTACTTCTCGAACTAGACCAAACGTAAAATTCGCATCAGTAACGGACCTAGCACGCGCAGAGGTCAACGACCCGGAAGACGGAGGGAGGGGGGCTTCTGAGAACCGCGTCCTTGACTTTGACTGGCTGTCGAGCGCAGGTCATGTGACCCGCGCGCATGCGCACGAAAAATGTCGTTGCGCACCGCGCTCATCGAAAAGAAGCGAATTTTCACTCCCTCGCTCTCCGCGAACCAGTGTAATTATACACACATGCACCGCGGAGCGTCCGGAGGAGAGCCACTCGTCGCATACTCGCAGCGCTCGAACCCCCATATAACATTATTTATAGAAAGCGCCCGCGGCTCATTCATTTCTCTTTCTCTCTCCTGCGGCGCTGCGTGAGCTTTATTGCTCTCGGTGCTGAGAGAGCCGCCGCAGGTCACTGCACCGCGGCCCGTCATGTCGCGAAACGCTCGTGGAATATTGATGCCCGAAGGGGAATCGATGCACATTTCTATTCCACGAGTATTTTCGTCTTTATCACGAGAGATACTCGGTGTAGCTACCAGTGCTGCATTAACAAATTCTTAATTTGTAGGTTTCTAACTATCTGATAATAATACGAGCGAATGTAACATTTCACTGCGAAGTAACTTACGAATTAACAGCAACGTGCTCTACCGAATCTCTCGAAATTAGAACCGCTTTTGTAATGCAAATGCGAGATTAGATACCTTTTATGATTCATGCGGTTTTTCGTAAGTATAATGCGCCGTTCTATTTTTAAATTTCATCGTCTCTGAAAAAGCAATAAACCGGGACTAATTTTATTCCAGTGATTATAATCGCGCGTTTAGAAAAGCCCGCTCTGCCGCTCGTATCTCGCTGCCCCGTCATTTTACGACCTTTCTTTTTACGACGCGCGCCGGGGCAACGCGCCTTTACGTAAGCGCATATACTATATGATTGGCAATTTTTAGAATCATGCAATATATTCGATCATAGGGGGAGAGGCGATCGATGAGCTTTGGTTGTCGGAGTTTACGTGCTGGAGTAATAAAAAGCTTCTCGTAAATGTTGATGCACATGGTTGTTGTTATGCGGTTCTGGAGGTTATTCACCTTTAGAAATTTTTGGGTTTGTAATGATCATTTTTAAGATGTATCGTCAGCATTTCGAAATCTCTCTTTGCAGATTCCAACGATTGCATGGGCTAGATTATTCACTTGGAAAATTATTATCAGGAATTTGAATACCCACTAGATCTATTTTGAATGTATGATCATGTAAGATTGCACAGCACAATATAAATATTCACGATACGCCGAACTGTTCTTCATCTCGAAATTATACTTTGCAAACTGACCTACAGCACGCAACGACAGAAATAAACCTCTCAGACAATCGGGTCTAAAACGCCAACAATTGACGCCTTACAAAACCCATTGAAATATTCCTCCCTTAATTTGCTCGCTTTGTGCTGCTGCAATCGCGAACTCGCCAAGGCGTTACCGCAGAGTCGCGTTTCGCAATTCGAGAGTCCGTGCAGGAAGCGAGTCCTTTTGTTTCTTTTTCGCTTGCACTATAGAATTTTTATTAAACTGCGTCACGTTTCTTTCTGCAGAACACAGGAACAATAAACGTTACTTTTTAGCAGTTTGAAATATAAAACGCTAGTCTTAGTTTATCGGTTGGTTGTTAAATTACTTAATATAATCTATTTATAGAACGTAAATATATAAAAATGAACGTAAAAAATGTGCCTGTGCCACTTGCAAAAATAACACAGACGCCTATAATTGGCAGTTACCTTCGTTATACACTCGAGTTTTACTGTTGATGAGATTGCCTTTAAGATTATCTTTTTATATTTTACGACAAAGCCATATGAAAATCATTTTTAATTGCGCCGATGTAGGACGTACAAAGAAAATTTACGCTCCTGGTGGTTATTAAAAAAGTTAATTTTTTTCTGAAACATATAAAGGAGTATTGAACATCTTTACTTCGGTGAATTAACACACTTTCGATAATGGCTTTCGACTACGCCAAAACCGGGTCGTGTAATGTACAACGAGCGTCGGTATAACATTTCTGTCAACTCTGTTCATCATACGACATGTCGTGGAATCGTTCAAATTCTTTCTGTTTTCGTTGATCCAATCAATCAACTTCAAATTACAACGGGAGTCCTTTCAAGTACCCAATAATACCACTATTAAACTATTCCATACCTAACTAAACCGTAACATTAAAAATCTATATTATCCAGTAAAACAAGTAAAAAAAGAGCATTCTCATTCCCCACTACTGACCTACAACAAAATTCCCATCATCAAACGCACCGTCGCGCGAACCGATGCGAATCCACTTCGGCCGACCCACATAACACAGCCGCGCTGCCGAGGATTCAAAGAAATCGTAAAAAGGATCGCTTCTCGATTTCCCAATAACTCGCCTCTCGCGCGCGAGTAACGGTGACAGTGCGTATATACATATGCAGCATTCACCGATGTGTAGGTACGTGCGTTATTAACCTAGCTTGCCTGTGACGCACCGCTGCGCAAGCGTGAAGATTGTGACGAGTTGGCGAATGGTGTTTTGTAACTGTTTGGGTGCTTTGTACGTGAGGTATATTATTGTTTAGTCATGTCGTAGGTGGTATTATGTGTTATTTTTGGTGGTTGAATAATGTTCGGAAATTGAAGGTGCTATATAGTGCTTAAATCGACATTCGTTTGAATTATATAAAGACTTTGATGATAGAAGAGATGAAGAACGAAGATAAATGTAGCTAGAATAGAAAAGTGTCTGCAACGGTGTTTAACCGATAAATCAGCGGGAATAGCATTGAACCTCAATTGTGCAAGTTTTTATTAGCATTGTACATACAGTCTGTTCAAGTGATGTGACAGTGTTGGCCTTGCAACGTACCAAGTGAATCGACATTTCATCTCTTACTGTGTTAGGATGTAAAATGTTACATTACTCATTGTAATTTAATAAAATCTTTCAAATAAGAAATATCAGAGAATCAACAATACCCAGAACAACTATACACCGCCAAAAATACCCTCCACTTACTATAAAAATGATTTATCCAGCCAATAAATCAGCATCCTCCCGAAATACACGCTCGATCCACCTAGAAACTAGAACTACAGTATCACCCTAGCAACAATAGGCGCTAATTGCCGGGCGCATAAATCTGCGACGATTGGCCGTAACGCGCTCGTCGCGTGGTCCGATCTATTATTGCGGCGACACAATCGCGAGAGAGAAAGAGGAAGTGTTGCAAGATATTAATAGAAGAGTCCGAAGAAGGAAAATGCAGAGTGGGCAAGGAAGAGGAAGTGCCGAGGTTAATGCGCTGCTGTATTGATAGGTGTCAGCTTTTATTTTTCACCCAGGAGGAAATAGATACGCCTGCGGTCCTTTATTTGTTTTCCGGGGGGGTCTGTTTTTATTTTATTACAGATATATAGATAAGATGTTACCGGTACTTTGGATTGTTATAGTTCCTTCAGTTGGATGTATACCATTATCAAGAACTCTCCACTTCAACGTCATCTCGCGAACGGCCCACTAAAACTCAAAAAATGCATACCAAGGGTGTTTGAACCTTCGCGCGCTCGTTAAATACCGATTTACGAGGCTCGCGTCGTAAACACGCGTAACGCTTTTTCGATTGAGCAGAACCGACTTGAATTTTTAGCATACAGGAAGTGCACACAAGCAATGCCTCGATTTAATAGGGTATACCGAGACGGGTCTTTGTTTTTTGTATACACAAAAAAGTGAGCCTCGTTGCGCAAACCATGTCGACTCGGCGCTAATTGCCCCGCATGCAACTAATTAAACAAGAGCCGGTGCTGTCGTCGCCTGATACCTAAATTTCGCAACGACCATACATACACCTATGCACGAAAAAAAGAAACTAAACAACGAGGCATCCAGCGATAGAGACTCGCGCGTTGCGCAAGAGCTTGTATGTATATAACGGCCCCCCGGCATGAACGACGCGCGCATGAAGTCACGATGCGCGGGTTTACGATATGCTCTTCTGCCACATGCGAGTGTGTTATACCGTTAGAAGACGCGGATGTGTCGATTATGATGATGATGATGGGCTTGGAATGGGTTTGGCTCTCTCACTGTGTGATGGTATTTTTGGATTTGTAGGGATTGAGGTTTATAGGTGTAGGTATATGGTGCCTCGAATGATGAGATGAGGATATGATTTTTTCGATGTTTTCCTATACAAAAAAGGGATGGACTTGAGATGTACTATAACATTTTTGTTATTATGTAATAAGTTTGAAAGTGGTGCACTAATTATGGAAATTTTTGTTACGAGTTTTAAATCGTTCGTTATATCGATTGAAGTAGCTATTACACACACGCTACACCTGCAAAGTTAAAAATAACCTACATTGATAACGCGAACTGCACATAATGTATAGCGTAAAACTATACACCCAGAAGAGTTCTCATTCCGCACAGAACAGCAGTTAGATAAATATATGAGTGCACAACCGACTAACACAAATGAACGAACTTTCGAAATTACCCCTCGCGGTCGCAATTAGTGGCGTGCGCGCTTAGCCTATTTTCCAAAATGATTCATTATTTCGAAATTCAAACTGGCCTACGCAACATGAGACGTTTTTTTTTTATTTATCCCTGAAAAGCAGTGGCGGAAATTACACGTCTCCCGATGTGTACACACGGGAAGGTCTGAAATCAAGTTCTGATGAGAGAGGTGGGCGCAGGAAAAACGCCATCATCCTTACCGTTAAATTACCGGAAGCGAGGAAAAAGACAAATAGTAAGGAGCATTCGTATAATTTCATATCTCTTTCTCGGTCTCCCCCCGAGGGTCAATTCATTATTACTTTTATTATATCTTCAGGTAATAGGGTCCCGGTAAAGTTAGCGATGTGGAATTGCAAGAAGAAGATTGCAGAGGCATTCGATGACTATACGAGGAGTTTTACAAATTGAATGTTATAGTGATAAAAAAAATTTAATTTAATCATCAATTACATACATTTTATTGAAAGAACAATAAATTGAAACAATTGTGGCATCATTTGCAAGTTAATACTCGATTAGTCATTAATTGAAACATATATTTGGTTGTCTTAATTACATTATCTCTTCGTTAAATATTTTCTTGCGACACTGTTTTTAAATATTTTATTATAAAAAGAAAAGTTTTTTCTCGGTGTATGCGTTTCTTAACAATATATTTATGTAACTATAACGAATATAGATTAAATTGAATAAACTTTATTGATTATTTATATTTACTCCTATATTCATTATTTATTAGAACTGAGCGAATAATAATACATAATCGTTCACCTGAACCAACCATTCACTTCATCCTCATACATGTACACACAGTTTTTCAAGAATACAGACGACATTACACAAAGCACGATTTAATTAGCCCTTCATTTCTTTCTCTCCACACCACCCAGCACTTCATTATACCATCCATCTAAAAAAAAACTAAACCCATGTTTGGTACCATTACCATTCCAAACAAGCCAAACCGGAAACCGTTTCCCGTCTTATCGACCTCACGATCGCCGTCACAGCAATTACCCCCGGCAACCGACGACCGCAGCAGCGTCTTTATACTTGTCCCGCACAAAGACACGAGAAAGTCTACCTATATACAGACAGTTCCTCTTACCGGGTCAGCAGCTCGCGAGCGTGTGCGCAGACAATGGGCCCGCTTAGAAGGGACGGGACGGTGAAATTAATAGCGCGCGAGAGAGAGAGGTGTATAACGGTATAATACAGCGCGTTCGCACGGCATCGATATTCGCGGGATCGGTAGACGACGACGACGACGGGAAATCGGATCGTGGGTATAAGTACAGGACGATTAGGTGCTGCTGCTCTGGTATCCTGATTTTTGCTGTGATTAGGTTTCATTAGGCGATTGAGGATGGTAGTAGGTAGTACTGAAATCGGTTGGAGTTTTTGTGGAAAACTATAATTGTAATGAATGATTGTAGCTTACACAGAAAAAAAAAATCAGTAAATTCTACATTTCCTACACTTGATTTGACTATAAAGTGGTAAATTCGTTTTTCCTCTCGAAAATATCGGTAGAATTTCTAATTTCGAAATGTAGAATCTCCATTCATAAGAAGTTCAACTCCCATTTCGAAATGTAGAATCTACATTTTTTTTAAGAATAGAATTTCCATTTTAGGAAAAATGAAATTATTACTTCACTAATTCAGTTGATTTTACTGTTTTATTTTTTCCGTGTATATGTGGAAAGAGTTTGTGTAATAAGGTATGTAACGAAGGTTTTGTGTTGAGGAGTGTTCATTAATATACTTATAAATATAATTAATGTGTACTGATAATTATAAAACGATCTCTAATCTTTTACTGAATTAGTATATAGTATTCATTGAATGTCGTGTAGGACATACTTCAATCCCAATAAAAAATCACGATTTGAATATGAAAAATCGTTATAATAAGCTTCTCAAAAACTAGCGATAATTCAAAAATACATCTTCGTCTCCTATATACCCTTTCCATCTGCACCGATCGCAAAACTCATCGCGGATCAATTTCCGCCATTTATATCAGCGGCATCCAGTATCCGCCGCGAGCTTGCATAACAACATCGGCACGCGAGCGCGCGACGTTGGGCTAGGTCATGCGTGCGCCGTATATGAAAATTACTCAATGACATGCACACACGTGCGCGTGTATTTACGCGGGCAGTCGATGACCCGCGCGGGAGTAGGGAAACGAGGTTACGCGACGGCGATGGGACACGAAGGTTTATTATATCGGGAGTAATTGAGGTGTTGTCGCGGTGATGGTATGCAGAAAGGTCGGCGGGTTTTGGGGAGGTTCGTGGTTTTTGTTGGAGGAAAGTGTTGTAGTAGATCTGTAGATATTATCATATTTCATTCAAATCGTCATGAAAATTATATCACGATTGAAATTGTTTCGTTTGCAATTTTCAATTTTACCATTTTTGGATTACAATATAACAATTTTGCTAGAAACCTTTTCTCTCTGATTTAGAAGATAAAAAGTTTGATTTGAACTATGAAGATTTAGTCATAGTGAATTATTATCAAGTGTAAAAGTTTAAAATATTTTGGTAAAAATTGCCATGTTTGATTGGAAAAGTATACGCAAATTAGAAAAAACTAATTAATGGTAAAAATTCCTATGAATTTATAATAATTTTTACGATGTAAGAAAACTTGACATTTTACCAAAAATTATGACAATTCTTTTGGTATTTCGTGCCTGTCTCACACTTACAAACAGACATGGTAATTTTTACCACAAAATATTTTTCTCCGTATATAAGATACACGTGCATACCTCACTTTATATCCATTTTCTGATAAAGCTTCTCAGATATGTCTTTTCTAGTTCAGATAATGACGAAAAATAAGCATCATGATTTCTCAATTGATAAAACATATAGATCGCCATTCACGGAAAGGTTTCTTTTTCCAGCACAATCGGCATTATGTTTACTTGCACTACTTACGCCGCAATACATGAAATCCCTGTCTTTCGCCACTAGTACTACGCCTATTACCATTGTTTGTTTATTACACACTATATCTTACCGCGAATTGAAACATCGCGATAACAATAACAATCTCGTTCGTCGTTTACGAAAAGCAAAACCTGTTTATAAGCGCCGGGTAAGTATGTATTATAAGAGTCGCAGTCTCAATCGAGCTTCGATTTTTTTTTTGCAATATCATCGATGATAATTTTATATAACACACAATATCTTCGCGCCAATAACAATAACAATGATACGATTAGCACACAAGAGATAGGATCTTTTATTCTATTTTCGATAACCGCTATTGTTATCGGTACTTTTTATCGCTAACAAGGAGAGTGCACACCCTTCGAGAAACGGATTTTGGTGTGCATTGGAGAGTTGATTTCTGGTACCTAGAAATGAAGCCCCGTGTTCCTAATTTAATCTCATAGGCCCTTTTTCTTAACCCATTTCTTTCCAAGCTTCCATTTTATAATCGATTGGTTTTTTGCCTAAAAAATTCTGGAAAAAAAAAAAATAACCAATAGCACTTTTCCGAAGTAAAAATGTGCGCTCTTTACGATTCTGAAGTCATAATTTTGAAATTTTCATAGAAAAATTTTTTTGATAATTTTTTAAGCAAAGAACCAATCGACTATAACATGGCTGCTTGGAAAGAAATGGGTTAAGATATGGGTAATTT
>UXGD01000791.1:0-46211 GCA_900474315.1 Torymus auratus
CAAGATTAATCTTGATATTGTATTGTCTTGCCACAAAATTCAAGACAATAATCGATACAATATTTATATACAGTTTTCGATACAATATCAAGATTGTGCTATCAAGAACGTAAAGAATCTTGTCTTGTCTTGAAAATAACTAATCATTCTCTAATCGTAATAATTTATCGAAATAATCATAATAACTATTTAATAAAAACAATTATTTAACTCTAACACAAAAGGCGCCTTTATTAACTCAATAAACTTCAGTAGTTGTTGATGACCATCCACTAACGCTCCTATATACCTACGAGCCGGCTTTCTTAGGTACGTGAGGTAAGGGAGTGAGTGCGCCGCCTAGCGGCGGCGCGCGAACTAGTCTGGTGGCACATATATGACGGGAAAAATCGAATTTCAAATTTGGCCTTTAATTATACTTGTGCCGAAATTTTCTTGGTATATTAAATTACGTTCAGTTACATTATTCTTATAATTCAGTAAATTTGTAACTTAAAAGTTTCTTAAATTTAAGGACATTTTTAAGAGTGAATCATTTAGCAAGGTCTGAAACCCAAATACCCGAGAGTTGCAAGGTCCTCGCCAAAAAGAGAGCTACAGAGACGTGCGAAAGTGAACAAATCAATTATTTAAAAAACCTATAACCGGAATAGTTAGAGGAGGCGAGGTTCACGTAAAAAAAGGAGTTACGTAGACGTATGACCACAAGAGAGGCGATTATTTAAAAAATTCTTAAACTCAAATAGCCGGGGCTGATGAGCAATGATATGATGAAAAATTTCAAGACAAGACAATAATACTGTTCATATTGACTGAAAAGACCAAGACAAGAGAGAAATTTTCAAGAATTTACAAGAGCGAGACAATAATTACAGAATATTGTATTGTCTTGCTCTCGTGCAGCCCTAGTCTATAGTTAAAAGTATTGTAGATTTTCCCATATATCCCAAAAAAATGTCCTCCTCCTTTTTCCTCTAATTAACAAAACAAATCCAAACCTCATTTTTTAACTACACCCCGGAGACTCGACCAAAATCTAACTCAATCTCCATATATGAGCTAATCGCGTAATGGCCGATTATCGCACGGTCAAGCTCCCGGCGCGTGATCGGTAATTGGTAATAAAGCCATTATTCAATGAATCCGAGAGCGCTCGCGTATACGCGCTAACGAGGCTGAAAAGCGTCGTCGTCGTCGTCGCGCGAGTGACTTATTTCCAAGCGCGCACGCGCGCTCGCGAGCCTCGGGGGGATTCAATATCCTCTTAGGAAAAGTACGCGGAGATGGGGAGCGAGAAAGAGAGAGAGAGAGATTGATAGACGAGGTTGAATCTGCTGGCGTATGGGACGTGTCGAGGTATTTTTGGTTTTTTCTCGCGGTCTGCTGCACTTATAGTTGGGAAATGTAACGTTGATAATTACGCGAGAATTGTTACGCTGGAAAACTGTTTAGGTGGAAAAAATTTTTTTTTAAATGATCGAGGGTTTAATGAGTCGGATGGTACGATTAAATGGCACGCTGCACACCTAGCCTTGAATTTATCACGACTTTTTTATATCTATTTATATGTGTTTATCAATCTGGAAGGAAGGAACAAAGAGAAGGCGGGAGAGAGCGAGAGAGAGACAAGAAAGAATGATAAACGCTCGCATGATGGACCTCGTTACGTCGGATTACGTGCCGGGCCATAATGGTTATGACAGCTGTAAGAGGAAATCGTTAGGACTTGAGCCGCTCCAGTGTCTTTCTCTCTCTCCCTCTCTTCCCGGTCGTTTTAGACCTCGGCATGCACGATAAAAAGATTTTCCATGCGATTATTTATCTTGCCTATCGATGTGCATCGCTCAGACGTACGAAGTGTGTACATAAAAGGTTCGCACAATGTATATATACTGCCAACTACTATCCGTTCAACTATAGTTCTCATTGTTTTCTCCATGCTAATGGTACCGATAAATAAACGGAACCCGTACAGATCGCTTGACTAAACAACGGCGCAAAAACGACGGGGCGGCAGCATTTAGTTAGGGGGCACAATGAACCTCCACTGTAATAAGTAATAGACAATTTTTCGTACACTTTTGTGAACTAATCTCTTTTTTTCTTCTTCTTCGAAGATCCACCGCAGCAAGCCCGGCGGCACAATCAACAACGAAATTAGCCGTGACGATCGCAAAAACGTGTGGAAAGAGGAGGCTGCGGATAAAGTACGGAGGAGGTGATTTTTATCGCCGTAGTCGCGGAAAACCGCATTCCTCGGTTGCGAGAAAAAAAGTTGCGAGAGTACAAAAGGATCAGGGAGGTAGGATGAGCGAGCGTGAAAAGCCGATACCGCGGAACGTACGCCCCACTGGTTCACACGGTCCTGTCGCCAGCGAAAGTTTTTTTACAAGTATAGATTTGTATAATAAATATCAAACAGTTTTCCTTTCTCATTACTATAACTAATAAAATTGTTTGTATATGAAAGAACGTCAATTTTCTCAGCTCCAACATCCCTATACACTACAGCTTCTGAATGCAGATCTTCACGGAAGCCCATTCCATCCGCAAGTCAATCACCTTTCCCTTCGCAACTGCACACAGTACCTCCTTCGATGCATGACGCTCACCGGCCGTCGTCGCTTTTTCTCCCCTCCCGCAGCAAATCAAATATTTGTTCTCGCGCGGCGGGAGGGCGCGAACAATCGATTGGCGACGGGAGCTTCGACCTTCGCGAGATATTTCCCTCCCGCTCGCGGGAAGTTTTCGAGGAGAGAGAGAGAGGAAACCGCAGAGCAGAGATAAAGCTGCGAGTTTTTGTGAAATGTGCGCGGTGGGAGAGACACAGCGACAAAACGAGCGTGGCGAAGCCGCCGTTTAATTTCGGCCGAATGGCGAGCGAATTAGCTGAACAATGGCGCGATAATTATGATGGGAAAAAGGTTTGCTGGGCAAGTGTGCGGTTTGGGAGAGGCGGGAAAAACGAGGTGGGAACATTAAGGCGGCGATTGTTGGTCTAATCCTCTATCAAATGTAGGGAAAAAAAACACGAGTGTCACCGCACGAGCCGCATAGAATACAACGTATATGGATATATTGGTACCAAGTTCAACAGCACCGCTGGAACGAATCTACATCCATTGCCATCTATACACCGAGCCCTTGAATAAAGCAATATATTCTAGTAACACCAGTGCTTCGATCAAACTGAAACATCCCTTTCAACACATCCTCTCTACACCTCTCAATCCACACTCATCCATCCCTATCTTTCTCTCTCTTTCCATTCCCTCACAAACTCCTCTCAGACAGACTATATAACCTCTCGTAATTAAGTGTCGATAAAGAGGACTGTATCTCGAACCGCTATCGCGAGCCCTCGACTTCGCGCGCTCGCGCGAGTGGAGGAGAACCAAACCGGCCTCTCTCGCGGTATTAACGAGCCTTCTATTAGACGCGATCGATATGGCGCCCCGGGTAAATTAGTTATCGCGCGCTATGTTACTTCCGCGCCGACGGGGCAAGAGATATGGAGCTTGTGGTGGTGGTAGTACCGGTCCGCCGGGGTTACTTCTCAATTTCTCGCGAGAGAGAGAGCGATTAGCGAGGAGAGGTATTGAATATGGGGGGAAAGAGATTTGTCTTATCGAGGGGCCCTCGAAGTGTGATATTATTAAATAAATAGGATTAATGGAACGATAGCTTATTATAGATCGATTCGATATTATCCTTCTAATATAAGAACCTCGAGTGTCGTAAAAATCTAGAATCGTATAAGGAAAAATTTTAGACCAATATACCCCACCGCCTCAAAAACCTTCGAGAAAGCCACATCCACAGACCTTGGAAGCATCAGCCTACACAAAAGAATCCCGAAATAAACAAGGAAGATCGAGGAGACCCGCGCGCGGTCTAACAACCATAGTGTGAGAGAAAAAAATCTGCCTCGCACGTTATACACGATAGCATAGCCGGGACCCGGAGAGAGAGAGGAAGCGGCTTGACCGCAAAGAGCCTCGCTCGCTTGCCCGATAAGAGGTGTTCCATACACGCGGGTGGCGTTGTGGGTGATACGCGTCTCTCTCTCTCTAGCTCTTCTGCCCTTTAACGACGCGCGAGATAGTACATGCGCCACGTGGGAAACGAAAAATCGGCTATCGCGCTTCCGCTATGTTGTGTGTGAGAAAGAAAAAAATGCGCGCACGGGCTTGTTTTGATAGATGTACTGTGTATATATATATTTTTCGCGCTTATCGCGAAAGTGTTGCTCTATTCTGCGGGTGTGTGTTATATTTTCGGCTGTGAGAAACTTGTCGAGGCTTGTTTTGAGGTTGCGGACGCGAGTTATCGTTATTACGTTAATTAATGAAGTAACGAAGTTGGGAATATGATAAGACTGAGATAATTTCGCGTGGGTATAGGATCTATTATTATGTTCGTGCATCGAAGACCATACAAAGTAATATCGCTCTAAATGCATAAATAAACCATACACTTAAGATACGAGCGCACCGATATCAAAAAATACCGTCTCCGCGACCCATTATATTCCCCAACTAGATCGAAATCTCAGCCGCGCGGCGAATGTCTATTCATTGCATCCTCCTCGAACAAAAATCGCCTCTTTTACCCGACCACCCCGGGCCATCTCGACCCCGCACCAATTCTTCTCTCCATTCTATTCCAATTTGCTCTCGTTAGATAGGTAGATCCCTTTCTCTTCGCCCCTCAGCTATGGAATACGATTTTGCAAAATTCGTCGTGCCGGCCCGCTGGCGCTTTAATATTAATGGCGGCCGTGCGGTATAATAAAGTCGTGGAGTGAGAGAGAGGACAGCTATTCGAGCAATATGATCGGATTCCGCTTTCTTTCTCGGCGCGATCGATTTCTCCGTGATTGCTGCGAGTACCGCACGTGCGGGTTTCCGTTGCTTTATGAATTGGGGCTGATGCGGATGCATAAGAGACATGCCCACACCGCTCGTAAAGAGAAACTGGGAGCATTTTTTTGGCGTATGGTTATAATTTGATTGGCCATGCGCATACTCGGTGTCTCGTAAATATAGATAAAGGCTAAACAATACAAACGAGACGTTCCTATACAATTCCTCCTCCCCCTTTCGACACGAAAAAATGCGGAGAAACTCGCGGAAAACAGGCGGATTCCACGGCGAGCAAACGACGATCGGAACGACGACGACGACGACGATGGCGACGCTCGGTGCGGAATAATCACGGAAAGGCCATTTCGTACGCGAGTTATGGGCCGAACGGGGGGAGAAAGAGAGGAGGCGAACTTCCGTATTAAGCCAATGTCGGACTTCCTGCTTGCATCTATTAAGCCTCCACGGTCCAAACTTGGTCTTACGGCTGGAGCGAGCGCTCGCGTATATGTATACGTACCCCCTTTTCTTACTAGTTAGAGAAGTTAAGAGAGGCTGTACGAAAGAAAGGAGCGAGAGATACGGATAGAGAGGGAGAGAAAGAGAGAAGCACAATGGGAGAGAGAAGTGGATGGCAAAAAGGAGTAGCCAAGAGACAAAGACACCGTGATTTAGGTTTGTGTATAGGGGGGGAGTTTTAGAGGAGCTTTGGAATTAATTTCTTTAATTAATGGAAAGTTTATGTTGCCGATTGTACAGCAGGAAAGTTTTAGTGCTGCATTTTGATTCGATTATGCAAAGAGATAAACGGTGAAGTGAAACTTTTTGCCCTTATAAGCGCGACACCAGTATAAACTTTTATTCCGAAAATTTACGAACCTCGGAGATATAAAAAGAGAACCGTCGACGTATTCGTATTTACAGTCGAGTAAATAAACGCCGCGAAAACACTTGTTTTTTCACTTATATATATATTACACAACGTTGATGCATTTCCATTTACAAACACAGCACACCACACTGTACCCTCTGTGTATATATCTCTCGACAGCCTCACCGCGCCCATAAAAAAAAGAGAAATTCACTTTTCAAACAAATTTCTCATTCTTTATTATTCATAAATTATTCAGTCGCGGCAGCAGTACCGCCGCTTCTCCAAACCCGCACGACCACCACCGCCACACTCTTTTTTCCCAATACACAAAGAAAACGCGCTGAAAGCGCGCACAGAGGAAGAAGAAGAAGGAGGAGGAGAGCGGGAGGGAGACACGCGGCTAAAGAAACAGCTATGCGCTTATATACGCCACGAGATGCATAAAAAGAGCGCGAGCGAGAGATAGAAGGAGATCGGCCATCGCCCGGTTTTCTCACGCGATCTCTCGCTCTCCGCGAGCATGCGCAAGTTTATATCGGCACGACTAGAGAGGAGAGAGAAAAAGAGCCTAAACCGCTCGTAGTCGAACGAAAAGCGTTTTGCGCCGCGAGTGATATCTCGATGTATGTATATACACACACGTTTATTATATATATATACACAATACACAGAGAGGTGCCTGGCAAATCGGGCTATATAGACAATGCCAGCGGATATGTACGTATATACACACGTACAAAATCATTAGGTCGATAACGAGGCGAAGGAAGGGGGATTATGAGTTATGGGCGGTTATGGACACGGGCGCGCACGAGAATATCGCGTATATGCTGATTCCGGCGAGATTTAGTGGTTTCGCGCGCGCGGTGCGGTTGTAACTGTAAAGTTTCGCGAGATAGGCTCTCATAGTATAATGGTCGGATTGGCGGAATCGAGGTGCCTATGGTACATAAGTATCGGGTCTGAGGAAAGAGAGATGTGAGAATTATGCGGCGCGCGCGGCCAAAGTAAACGAAAAGTATTGGCGGGAAAGGGAGAAAGGGTGAGAGAGGGAGAGATAAAGAGCGTGTAATGGGCTGGAAATTGCCGTAACACGGAGATAGTGGGGTTTTTGTGTATAGACGCGAGTGAAGTGCAATAATAATTGTGCAATGAGTAGGTATAAGGGTTGTGACGAGGTATATGGGTGGGAGACAATTAGAAAAATTGTATAGGATTTTTTTTAATAATTTGTATTTGGTGTTGAGAAAAATCGAAACTGCTTGATGCTTTAATAATGATGATGTTACAGAAGGGATGAAATACAACCTAACGGTATATAGACATTACCGAAACTTCACACTTCCTCTCACATTACATCCTAATACTACACTTTACTTCATCCACGACAACCGCGTAACACCGGATCCCCGTACTTCCCACAAGTTTCCCTTACTCACCCAAAAAAACCACCACCTCCTCAGGAAGTAAGCTACTCGCCCATCATACATATATATATATCGATTCTCCGCAAAATCCGCGCCGCATCGATGCGGATTAATTCCAAGGCGTCGGTCCCGGAGAATTTTCAGGCGCCGGGGCTTCTTCATCTTCGTCTCGCGTTACCGTCGAAGAATAAAAAAAGAGCGAGAATCACCTGGCGTGTGTGTGTGTACGCAGTGCGCGTCATATATACAGCGTGGGACCGCGTGGGATTATGACGGCTTTGAATTTTCATGCCTGGTGAGTGAACCTCGCGCGCGCCTTTATTAGGGTGGCGATGCGCCGCGCATCGAAATCTCGGCGTGTGTGTACGTGAGCGCACAGTGGCGGGAAGAAAGGTGAGGGAGAAAGATTTTAGATATGTAGCGGAGGGCTTTTCTGGGAATGTCGTAGTATGTGTGTATGTGTATGTGGCTATACTGGGTTTGATAGGTAATGGTAGATGCGCGTGAGCGGGGTGTTTATTTCTATGAGTGCGTTGGTTGCGTCGTATGTAATAACGCGTGTAGAATGTAATTTATTTCAGTTTGAAATCTTTAACAACATAAACTTTTTAATTTATCGAAATTACTGTTGAAAATATTCGACTGAAATGAGGATATATTGTAATATGATTGCAATGATTATATCGGGAACGGTGATTTATCTACCCACTGACAACATAATCTAAAGTAATCCACAGTTACCATCCTTCATCTTCCTTGGAAATTACCACAGAAGTAGCAGCAGTGCCGCAAAACAAAGACCCCGCTGCACTCTCCTTATACACATGCACCTCACACCACCACCATACCTCCACCGTACCGAAACAAAAGAGACCGAGAGCTCGAACCTCTCGCGCGACGAATCGATTCCCGTTAATATATCGACGTAGACCGCGCACAAAAGCTCTCTCCTACCTCCCTCGCTGCTATTTGCCCGGCGATTGGTCGCGCGTTTTTACGCGAAAAGCCACCGAGCGAAGCTTCCCGCGCGCATAATTCGTTTCCTCGTTCTCCCCCCTTTCTACTCTTTCTTTTTTCTTCTTGCACGAGTACAGCTCGAGCGCTTTAAAATCGATTAGCCTTGAGAATGACGTCGATATACAGAAGGAGGGCGAAAAAAAGAGCACCGAGGGAGTAGTAAGGCTTTGTTCTCTCTCAAATGCGAGTTGAGAGGGAGGTGGTAATTAGTTGGCCGCAGCGCGGGGAATTAAGATCGATGACTCTACTCTGCCGAAAAGCCATTATATACACGGCGAGAGTGCGCAAAGGACACGCGGCGGGTAAAGTGTGTACGAAAATGTATATGGGCCGGTTAAAAGCCAACGATTAATGTATATATACATATATATAGCCTATTTATTTCACGCAACAGGCGCAAAATTATACACACGCGCGGCGACCGCAGAGAGAGAGAGCAATAATTACATACATAGTCCGGTCGAAATCTGCGGCGGCACGTTCCCACGTGTCCGATTTCGCAAGAGAGAGAGAGAGAAGCGTCGAAAATCTAGTAGTTCACGCAACGTCGCCCGCCACCGCCAAGGAAGAAGACATCGGTGAGGATTCCCCCGGACAGGAAAGAGAGAGAAGAAAGGAAGGCAGAGGAGAGGGGGTAAGATGGATTTCGGCGGCCAAGAGTGTGTGTGGGTATAATGCGCGTGAGTTCCGAAGAAAAGTCTCGATATAGTGACCGAGTGATGCGAGTTCATCCGAAAAATGGAAATTCATGTAAATATATGTTTCATTTATATGCAAATAAACAAATGTGCATGTATTCACAAAGATTAGACTTCTGAGAAAGTTAATAGCGATCAGTACAATCGAAGAGTTTATTCCCACTCGATATCTCTTGAGAACCCCAACATACATGCTGTTGCCCACTTAAACTCAAATCCCAGCCTCGTTACCTAAAATCCACCGAAACCGTCATCCCTCCCTCTCGTTCCCAATCAAAGACGACAGCCCTTACGTATACACCTCCACGTTCATCCCCCATTTCTCAAACACGGAAAAGTCCTTTCTCTCCCATCTTTCTCAAAGACCACGCGCGCGCCCCTTGAGAAAGCGAGCCACGACGCTCGTACACACGCTCCACCCACGCACAATTCCCACACGCGCGCGAGTTTTTCTGGTATATTTTCCGCGTTCGTGTTACTATACGGCTCGATGGGCGCATTGTCGCGGCCGTATAGGTTCCTTTTCAGCTGCGGCAAGTGTTTTCGATACGCGTGTATATGTAAGTGTAGTGGATGAAGGAAGTTTTGTGCGTTCTGGGAAGTATTGCATTGCGAAGGTTGCACACACGTGTGTTTCTTATTGATGGGACATGGGTATATAAATGTTGGCTGTTGAGTTTAGGAAATTATGCCGATCGCTGCATGGTTTTATCATTGAGGTGCATAAGGGATGAATAGAAAGATTTAACGACAGACTTTTCTCATGACTGTGATGCTGCGCTCCTTGTAGAGTGAAACAGAATATACGACAGATGAAGCGAGAGTAGACTGTATTCACTGCATAATTCTAACGTACAAAAATAACGTGAATAATCGGCCGTTATACAATTAACTCCTTCGCCCTTCACAACACCCTCGCATCCCTAAATAGCCCAAGACAAATGCCTCTTCGCCTTCAACACACACAGACACACTGTGAGAAAAGCGCGGGCGCGGGAAGAAAAGGGGCAAGGAAGTTGTAGTGTATATATACCTACTATACGTGTCGAAGGGGGTAGCCTAATGAAGAGAGAAGAGTGCCGAAGAGACCACGTGGGTGGACTCTCACCCACGCGCGAGGTGACGGATGTATGTACCCGAGCACCGCCACTGCTATACTTATAAATCAAGCCCTTTTCCGCTACAAGCGCGCGCGCGCGGGGTATAATTGCGATTTGTCGGCGGTCGATTATTCATACGCTGCGAGAGAGCTGTTAATCTCACGGCTAATGAATGCGCGCGATCGGATGAATGTGAACGTGTGTGGCACACACCACAAAGTTTTCCGATAAATAAAGAGAGGCTTTAATTGAAGACGATTGTGAGTATCGTTGCCGGTGCGTTGAATGGCTTTTAGCCCGAAGGTTGGCCGGAAATGGAGGGAAGGTTTTTAAGGGCTTATCTGAAGTGTATACTTTTGGGCTTTTAGGAGCGGCAGGGTTGAGTTGAGTGGAGAGGACCTAACAGGGACCTGTCCAAATACATTTTAACCGGATTCCCGTTAGGGGGTTGGTGTTTTTACGACACGCTGCTGTGATTGTTTTATTTTAGTGCTCTTCAAGTAAAATGCTTTATCCTGTGTTTATTAGATTTATTTAGGTAACAGAAGAACATTGTATATAATAGTTTTCGAATTCGTTGATTATTTGTAACAAGCACCATCATTACTCTTTTACACGAAAAATGCATTTCATTGTAAACGAAAACAATCGACTAGCACCATCTTGCTTCACAACTCTGTCTTTTCTAAATGACACGTCATAAAAGGCAATATAACTCGCAACCTTATAATCCATCCCTTAAAAACACTATACCTGCGATCACCCCCCACGCGGAAATATAATTTATCACTCTATCCGGGACCCTTGAAACAACCATACGCGCGCTCATTAACTGACTGACCACCCGCAAGAGATACATCCACACACCGCAAACCCATCCCTCCGAAGTCCCGCAGTTGATTTTTGCCGATTTTCACATGGTTCTACTCTTGCCGTATAGTATACAGCCGCAGAGCGGCTTCCTTCCTTTGTGTGTCGTCCCTTCTCTTCCGGCCCTCTTCCGGCAATAGAGCGCGAGCACCGCGCGAAATGACGGTAATCAAGGTTGCGCACTGCCGCCCTCGGCGATTGCTTCATTAGGTTCGCGTTTTTCGTGGGCAAGGAGAATGGATTACAAGAATGAGGAGGAGGAGGAGGGAAAGTTGTGGGATGTAGGCATTGTAATTACTCGAGTAAAATGTTATATTTTGTATTTACGAATGTACGAGACGTGTAATTTTTGCTGTTCCGAGAGCGACTGTCGTGAGAAACTATCTACTTTTTTACTTTTGCTATTTCGTACTTAACGTAAAGATAGTTTAGAATTTTATCATTTTTCAAATTATCTTTAACCTACTCATAATCGACCCACTTTACCACAAACAAGTATACGAACAAAAAATAATCACCGATTGAAAAGAGAGACGCCCCCAAAAAGACACACGACCACCACCGCGTCTTGTTTATTTCTAACCCGAAAGCCACATTAGGACCGCGCACGCGTGCGCTCACGCGCGGCGACATAAATCGCAATCAATTTCGTGCGCTGCTGCCGCCAGCCATCAGGCGAGCGAACGAATCCACACCGAATAAAGTTTTTACCAGCGACGACGTATGTATATAGAAAACGATGATCGTCGCCCCCTACTATAATACCCGCGCCACGGCTAAATCGGATGCGCAACCGAGAGAGTGGGTCTCTCTTTTTCTATCGGCTGTCCCTTTGCCCGCTCGTCGCCCGATCAACTTCTTTTTCTCTTTCTCCCCCTCGTTTCATATTTTTCCCCTCTCCGGGTTCGTCAGCTACCTACCTCCCCCACGTATAAACGAGCGCGCACGCTTAGGATCTCTTTTTTTGATTCAGATTTATTCGAATTCAAGTGTGTGACGTATAAAAAGCGAATGGAGCGTAAACGTGGCTAAGATGGAGTGAAAAAAAACGAAACGTATATTTTTATAGACTTTGGAGTTTTGATATAGTAGGAGAGTAGGCGACGGTTTGCGAGTGGGATGAATATAATGTTGATGGTAAAATTTTAATGAACAGTCGTTAAATTTTGACAGACGCATTAAATAAACTATATTAAATTTTTGTCATTTGAAAAAAATGTAAATGTGTCATTATTAGGTATTCCGTGTCCCATTTAGTATATCTAGCAAATACTTCCTACAATTTTACAAAACAAAACGTGCTAATTATAATACATTTAAATTGCCCTTCAATCGACGTCCCATTCAAATCCTACACAACAACCAAACAACTTGCCCCGTAGCCATATCAACGCACGTGCTTTTTTAAATCCCCGCCAGGTGTCGCGTGCTCCCCTCCGCGTAACCCTCACTCGAAATTAATTACCATCCGCTGCACGCATATATACAACGCCACGCATCTTTTCATAGACGCAAGAAGGCTACGTCGCATCCTCGGGCACAGCCATATATACACCCAAACCCTCGACGGCATTAAACCGCTCCGTTCAAAAATCTCCTGAGCGTAACTCATGCTTATTCACTCCCTTACCCACATACATACACATACACGCGTCCGTTCCCTCTCTCTCCCGCACGTGCGATCTCTTTCTCTCGCAGACTCCTTCGGGCAGCAGCAGCAGCAGCATGAGCGGCCACCACCGCCATACGGCCGCTCTCGTCGGGAGAGAGAGAAGGTGTGGCAACGCCGCCGCTCGAGCGAGAAAGAGAGAGAGAGAGCGGGTGTGCGTTCCGAGCGCGAGCGAGCGAGCGAGCGAGTCCCGGTGTGCGCACAGCCGCCGCGCCGCCGTGGTAGGGACTGTGGGAAAATTCTCATGCCGCGGACTACGTCGCCCGCCGCCGCTCGCGCTCTGAGCAGTGGCGCTCAGCTGGGGGATCCTACGTGTATATACGGAGCCAGTGGGTACACCCCACTTTCTCGAGCGACAACGCGTGTGCAGCGCTGGCTACCGCGGGGCTGCTGCCGATGCTTGTTTTGCACGCATTTTCTGCGCTTCCTCGGGTGGTTCGGTTGAGTGCGTGTGTATCTGAGGGTGGGGGTATATGGGTGTGGGGGGAAAGGGTATTGAAGTGAAGAAGGTGAAAGAGAAGGGGAGATGAGGAAGCTGCGAATGAACGAGTCGATGATTAGAGAGAGATGAATTTTGGGCGGAAAGTGTGCTAGAAGCTCCGTTTCAGAATTTTGTTCAAAGCAATTATTGCTTGTTATTTATTTGAAATAGAGGTTGAATTGTAATTGTACATGCTATGCTCCGAAATTTAATTATATTTTATAAAATAAATTGAACGCACACTGGCATCCATTATATCCATTTAAACCTCGATTTTTCAAGCATTTAAACCCGCAGAGCACCGGCAGCCCACATTATAATATTGCATCAAAGTCTAATGCCACCGCTCTACACACGTACATATAGCCGCCCAGCCTCTCTTACTTTCTCGTTCTCTCTCTCTGCTCTCGTTCCTTCGCCCCTCCGTGCATCTGTGTCTATCTCCTTCCCTCTTCTCTCTCTTTCTCTTTCTCTCCTTCATACACGTACAGAGGCGGCAGGAGCAGCAGCCTTTCGGGGGACTTACACACATATATTCCCCGCGCACAAAGTCTCCGCGGGGCCGGGACCCGCCGGCATAACGAGGGCTTCCTACTTTCACGATTCAAGATCGATCAGCAGGCAGCAGCAGCAGCAGCTACGGCAGCAGAGAGAGAGAGGTCTATACACCTCCCGCCCGTCCGTTTACGCTCGATCTTGCAATAATGAACGTATGTGCCTATATACACACACGTGTGCAGAAACGCTGCAGGAGGAGCTCTATGCAGCTATGGGTTCGAAGAACCGCGGCTGTTTAGAGGTCTGAGACGATTTGCACGCGAGATAGCGATTTGCCGGTGATGACGAAATTGGAGAAAGAGGCGAATGTGTCGCCGAAAGCGTTTGCTAATATTTGATCTGAAAGTGATTTTTCGACTGTCACGCGTCTGTAATTCTGAAGTCTTTTGCTTGTCATGTTGAACTTCATAAATGTTTCCTACACGGAATAAAATTAAAAAATTGTATATTCTACAAATGTAACATTTTTTCCAGAAGTATAGAACCTGTATTGTTATAAACTCCTCCAGCAACGATATACACTATATATCGAACTTCTGACCCTAAACCTTAAAATATTAAAATATCGACTCATCTTCCCCGGGGATAATTCAATACGTAAGTAAATCCCGAAAGGAATCAAAGGAGACGCAGCAGCACCTATATACACGCTCATATATACCCGCGCACCGCACACATATACGGCCGATCTCACACGAGAATCTATCCATCGAGCACCGTGGGACGGACGCGCACGGAAGCGCACCGCACCGCACTACCACGTCGTCTTCACCTCGAGAAAAAGCGAGAAAGAAGAGCCTCTTTCCCTCTCTCGCACTCTCTCCGTAAAACGAAACCTCGAAGCGAGGAAAAAAATGAGAGCCGCTGCGTGCGGCGCGAGGAGAGGAAGGCTGCCGCTGCCTCCTTCCTCTCTAAGGCTTTAGCCTCGGTGGCGGTCCCCCTCTCCTCCGGGGCCCAAAAAACCACCGACGACGAGCCACGGCAGCGCACGAGGCACGCCATGGGGGTGCGCAGGCGCAGAAGGAACGAACGAGAGAGAGAGAGAGGAGGAAAAAATTATTTGCCTGCGCTCAGGCACACATATACACGCACGAACATCTGCACAAGGACGCCAGAGCGCTCGCGCGCCGGCTGCAATTGCCGGAATTTCGGATTTAGAATGGAGAGAGAGAGAGAGGGAGAGAAGGAGCAGCAACCTGTTACGCGCGGCATCAAGTGGGTTCGTGCTGCTGCTGCTACGACGGGAATCAGTGTATGTGTGTATATGTATGTATGTTTGCGTGCGTGCGTCGAGTCGAATGCTCGGTTAAATGGTTCGAGATGCGGGATGATGGGTTTTCTTTGTTTTTTGTTGCTGCGTGCTCGTCGGGTTGAGGATATAGGAGGTAGAGTACTAGAGCGCCTAGCCATTTGAATGAGGAGGGGAACTGGAGGAGTGAGAGAGAGCTGAATGTTTTACTCTGTATCGTATCGTTCATAACTCGTTACAGATAAAAGAGCCTTGGCAAGGCACTCTTGAGATGTAACAAGAGCCAGATGTTTAGATTTAAAGATGACACTACTTTGCGTTACCCCTTCCTCTAATTGACGTCCAAGTGGTAGTTTTTTTTCCTCCTGACAAAGGACATTAAACGTAGAGAAAAAGTTTCTGAAACTATATATCCAGTATAATCATCCAGAGACTAAACTTTCATGTCTCATTGTAGCTCGAACCAGCTCCTAACCTCCACGACTAACCTGCCCACTGATTACACCGGCATTATCTAAGAAGCCTCGACCGGTATAGAACGATCCGGAGAAAGCGAGCTACTCCGCGTATAGCAGCAGCTAAGAAAAAAGGAGACAACCGAAGGGATGCTGCTGCTGCAGCAACAACTCGACGGATGGATGGATGGACGGACGGACGTATACAGAGGGAATCAGGAGTGGCCGAACGAGATCGAGACACGCGAGCGAGCGTAGCTGCTAAAAACGCGCCGGGGAATTTGGGCAAAGGTTGTTATCCGAGAACGAGTTTGCCCCCGGGGCTCAGCACACACACACACACGACACACATGTATATAAATGTGCTCGCCTACGCCGTAGAACGATAAGTGCAATTTGAATGGCTAATGCCCTCGTCGTCCGAGCTTTCTTTGCATCAGTCGCTGCGTGACTAATGGGGGGTTCAAGTGGAACGAGGACGAGAAGGGGGAAGACTAGGGCTTTTTTTCTAGGGTGTCTGCAGCGAGCGACGATTCCTTTAAGGCGGGTGAGGAGACAGTTGTGCGAGACACGAGACAAAGGCGGAGGTGGTTCTTCTAGCTTTGTAGACTTGCTGGAGATACACGTGTGTCACGAAAACTATAAATTTCCAAATTAAAAGATATTACCATGATTTATAGATCTTTGATGAACATAATAATTAAGTAATTACAACATTAATCTATTTCGACTTTCATCCACGTATGTATCAACCTCGTTTACCAACATCACCGTACCATCTCAAGCCCTATACTACACCAACCAAAAACGATCGAAAAAGTCAATCGAAACTTTATTAAAATAGGCGGTTCTCGTTAACATCCCATCCTTCTCTCTTTTTCATCCTCCTCCTCTCTAACTCACCTCATCCGAGCGCGCGCGCCCTCCATCTGGGAAAAAAGCTCGCGAGTCATCGTCCCCTTAATTTATATCTCTAATCGCGGCGAAACAAAGCGATTTATCATTCGGCGGTCCCAAATCGAATTAAATTCCCCCCGGGAGTCGCGTTCCAATATATAAGTCGCCCGTAGCGAGGAAAAAAGTCGTCGTCGTCGTCCCGGCGACGTCGCATAAATTACATCACCGATCGATCCGATCCGGGAGTAGGACTTTGTTCCTGGAAACTGGATCGAACCTTTGCCTTGAACGAAGAATCTACACGAAACATTGCTATTTAGACTGAGCGATTCTCCCATATGCAAGGGTTAATACGAGCAGGTGTGAACCCTCATCTACCCCTTCATTTAAGGTCAAGCTCTATATATACCATTTATCCAGCCTCAACGTCGAGACACACATATGTCACCCTAGAAAACTCTTCAGCTCCACCCCTTCCTCCAGCTCCTCGGAAGAAGAACAGAAGCAAAACACAGAGGCGAAGTCTCTACGGTCCGCGCGGTAGCAACGTACGAAGAAAGGGGCCCCTTTCTCGCGAGAGGAGAGCTATGCGCGGCTCGCCGCTGGCTCCTTGTGCAACAGGTATAAGACAATCAACAGGTTGTTTCGCATGCCGGCCGTCGTAAAGGCACGCCGGATCTCTCTCTCTCTCTCCTCCTTCTCGCTCGCCTCCTAGTTCCCTTCCTTTTTCTGCCATTGGACGCCTTGCTATTCAGAATTCCCCCTTCGCCCAGCTCAAAGGCTTCCCTCTCGTATCCTTTTTTCCGAGCGCGCGAGCTCGAGAGCTGCTCTTCTCGATATCTTCGGAATATTTTTCGCCAGCTTATACAACGCGCGCGCGAGGCAGGATATTACTGTAAACTGGGAGAGTAGAAAATTTTTCGCGAGAGCATCGATATATATTTATATAGTAGCATAGAAGAATGCTGTACATAAAAGTTCTCAGCGGTGATAATTTTCAGGGCACACTGTCGTTATTAATTTACAACATCTAGCGAAAGCCGACCTGCACTACTCCAACAAAAACTCCCCCTCTCTCCTATGCACATGAAATTGCACGTGAAATCCGTCCTTATACACACTGACCAACCTCCTCCCTTTTATACTCACATATACGCGAAAGAGGCACAAGAAAGCCGCACGCACACACACTTGCGGGGCACTGCAGCGGCATGCGAACAATGGCCCCGTCATGCGGCTACCATTCTTTACGGACAATCAGCGCGCAGAAGAGAGAGAGGGCCCGCTTAAAAGGACAATCGCGCGCACGCGGGGCCTTATTTACGATTTGGGCCGGCGATATACGGGCCCGGGGCTCACTCTCCTGTATATGGAAGGCGATCGGACGACGACGAGAGAGAAAGAAAGGTGTATTATCGATTTTTGCCCCTTTTCGATCCTATCAGAGAGAGAGAAGAACCTTTTTTCGACTGGCGACTCTCGTGCAGTTTTCGGGGCTGTCCACTGCCGGCCGGTTTATTGATTTTTGCCCGATAAAGTGTATAAAAAGAAGCTACGAATACTTTTTATCCTCTAACCCCCTCGTACCGCGCGGTTATAATGCAAGAAGAGCGGTATACCAAGGGTATAACGACCGCGCGGCCGGTAGAGAACTATCGACAACAACTCACTCCTGCTCGCGCGAAAAAATCGTAATTACGCGAACAGTACTTATACTCTCTCTCTCTCTTGCGCGCGTGAAACTTCGCACTATTCTCAGCAACAATAGCCCCTGAAGCGGTTTCTCTCTAGCCTACGTCGATTTTGATTTACGAGAGCTGCCTTCACACCTCGGACATCACCTCCTGCCTGAGAAAAAGGAGATCGGGAAGATATCGCGTTTCCCCGTTGCCCGCGTGCACCCACACCGCGGTTCTTCTTTATCTCCGGGGTCGAGCGAATAACTGCAGCGCAGAGAGAAGTGGATAATGCGAGCGCGTGCGTAAGTGTCGTAGAGCGCTCGATTGGCCGGTATAATTTTGTGGGAAAGCAGACAGAGAGCGATAGGATGCATGCAAGCGCGTGTGTTATATACTCTAATGAAGACGAATGCGTCGAATCGATCGAAGCGAATGATAATTTACAGCTAAAGAGGGAGTGTGTTTATAAAAATCGTCGACAAACAACTCTATCATGGAATAATTCTTAGAGGCTAACAGCCGAAGATACTATATATATACACACTGAATAAAGTACGCATTATTGCACGCGCGCCTTTTAGGGCTTCTCTATATACTATCCTATCGGTCGGTTAAAAATTAACGGTATACAGCGGTATTTTGTAAAACAGCGCGCGCGCTCTAATAGTACGGCTCGAGGGCCTATCTAAACTCTCCTCTCTTTCTCTCCTCTCCACTCGGCGCACACGCCATACATCCTCGAAGATAAAGGCCCGCGAGCGAGCTCTCTCGCCTTATCCCTATAGCTAGCTCTCTCGCGTGGGCGTGGGTGATTTACATATGCGTATTCTATACTTTATTTACGGCGTCGATCATCCGCTTTATCGTGTTGTACGTGGGTCGAGCGAGCGAGCGGAACGATAAAGAGAGGCGAGAGCGCGAAGAAGAGGAAGAGAAGAGAGAGGATAGGGATAGAGCATGCGCCTGGATTTTTCCAATTTGTACCCTTGGCATTATTATTGCGCATTGTTGCGGTCCCTGATGGATGGAGGGGAGATATTACGGCGCTATGTATGTGTATATAATATACGCGTGGATATAGAGAAACTTTTCGTTGCCTCGTGTAATTTACTATTTTTACGACTAGCATTAATTAACGAAACCATTCTCTCAGGATAATATCTCTGACTAGTTAGCCAAGTCATAGCTATCCTAACATATACACTGCACGTGCAGATGGAAACAAACAAACAAGACGACCGTGCGCGAACGCAATCACATATCGTAGAGAGAGAGAGAGAAAAGTCTATGTCTCTCTCGCACTCCATATAAAGCCAGCATGCTCGCGAACACCCCAAGGCGAAGAGTCGCCGCCGACGCTGTGTACAGGATTGATGATCTTGACCTCTGAATCACTGCTGCTCCGAAACACACATACATAGAGAGAAAGAGGGGGGCAACTCGCCCGCGTAATTGACAATCTGCCGTTGCCCATTCAAGTGTCCTTTGAATATGTATAAGAGAGGCACCGTGGAGGGAATCAGTGCGCTACCGCGAGGAGAATGACCACGACGAGAGATAGACCGAGCGAGAGAATTTATACTTGGGGATTGAGTTTTTTGCGGAGGAGTGATTAGGAAGTGGTGTTGCGTCCACGTAGGTGATTTATTCCGATTGGAATACGATGACGATGGGTAAACGCATATATAATTGCAAAACAGCTGATTAATCAGTATGGAATAATAATTCCCGCAAAACGCTGCTGACAACATTTCGCCGACACCTCGAAAATATAATATTTATACGCTTGGCGAAGGGTAGGGGGAGTAAATTTAAATCGACACGAAACATCTCTAACAGGATACTATACTCAGCAGAGAGGGAGTGCGTCAGGGCCCAATAGACACTCGATATATAGGCCCTGAATTTATATCGCCGCCCCGGGAGCTGCCGCGATGTTCCGCGATACAAACTATCCTCCCCCCCTTCTCTCTCTACGAGGGCGAAGATTGAGCACCTGACGCCACGCGCATCGTTTCTCATGCGATCGAGGCGCGAGTAATTGCCCGCGAGAAGGTACGAGGCGAGGCGTAGATAGATATATATAGGTACAGCACCGCGTGCGTGTACGAAAATTGATTTTTAGAGACGAGTGAAATTTATGGACGATACTGCGGACTCGATAATGGAGTCGATAGATTTGTGCGGGTGTGTGGGTAGTAGGGTGACTTGTTTAGGTGCGAGTAGGTGGTAGATGTAAGGTTTCATGCGATGATTTTTTCTTTTTCATCGTAAGTGAGTATAATGATATTAAGAGATCTGACCTTAATCAGCTACCGATCGATCAGTACCACCTTATTTTATAGGAGTTTTTCAGCTGGGGAAGTAGCGCGGTTTGACTTACCTGTAACAAAAGAGAATAAAAATGAGTTCACAAGGTACATATTACGTAAAAGAAGAATGAGTAAATGATATCTTAACAGTTAAAACGAAGCAACAATGGACACACACGCATACTCTTAAATTATCTAACGAACACAACCCCCGTTAAACGATCTCTCTCTTAAAAAAATCTCTCGCGCAACGGGTCCCCGCGCTCTCTCGGTGGCCCTATCCGCCATTAAAAGCCCCGGGTAAGCGGACAATATCGGCGGCATCAATCACGAGTCGCTGCAGTCTCTCTTGGCTAGTTCAGCGCTCGATGACTGCCGACTCTTTGGAGCCGCCACCACACTACCGGCGTCAATCAATCCGAGATTCTCTCTTTCTCTCTCTTCTCCTGGCTCTTCCGAAGGTTAGTCGCCGAGATAAGAGGAGACGACGAAGTTCTTCTTGGGACGACGAATCTTTGTCTCTCTTTCCGGAGCCGCGCTCGGTGTCTCCTCTACGGAAAGCTAGAGAGGGAGACGCGATCGATAAAGCGCAGGCGCGAGTAAATCATGGGAAGGATATTCGTGAGAGAGAGAGGGGAGAGTTCGACGTATCAGCCTGAGGTGGTCACGCGGAGCCAGAGAGAGAAGAAGAAGAAGACTGGTTGTGGGTGGGACCTTCGTGATCCCAAGTCTCTCTCTCGGCTTTATCTTTCTCCTTCATTCCTCCTCTCTCTCTCTTACTGTTTCGCGCGGCGCTATTTACGAGGTTCGCGCCGCGATAAACTACGAAAATATATGTGGGCTGCCCGAGAGAGAGAGAGCTTTTCGGATGATTCAGCAAGCGGACCCGCGCGCGGCTTTAAACTTTTCGAGTACTAAATTTCCCCATCCTCTCGTTCCTTTACAACAACGTATAGCTCATGAGGATTTACACCGCGCGCGGTCATCCTCAATCAATCACCGAGACTAATCATCGCCGTCCATTATAAACCAACAAAACTCCCCCAGGGCCTCTTTACGCAAACTTTATTTAGCCAGCTCCGGGAGAGACAGAGAGATCGGCAAAAACCTGATACAACCGCCTCCTTCTTTTTGCGTCCACTAACGGTCGATTTACTTCGCGCGCTGTGCAAATATGAAGGAGGCGCGCAGGCCCTTTATACTCGCCGGGGAAGGGCGCAAAAAGGGAATCTCGCGAGCGGAGACAATTTCCGGCGGATTCGCCACGCGCCGTTTTTCCCTACCAGCGACGCCTCATTCTCACAGCGTTCTAGTGTATACACTACAGCTACTGTGCAAGTCACGTCGCCGAGGATTTTCTTGCGGGCGCGAATCTGCCTGATGAAGCTGCTACTTTTCGCGCGGCGTTTTTGCGAGATGAAGCGACCGAGGGAGTTGTACTGTATATTTATATATATATACATAAAGAGAGGTGAACTGCGGCGGGGGATGGAAAAGTTTTTTTTTTCCTCGGTTGCGCTCGATTTGGCTGGTCATTCGGTGGGCGCGTTCGTCACGCTGACCGTCACCGTGCTTTGATTAATTTGCACGTTGTATAGTACCACCGAGCTTTTTCAGACTCGATATATAAACAAGAACACCTTTGTACTAAAAATACTCCTCTACTCCTTATAAAACAGTTTTCAATGCGCGGACATTCACCTTACGCAACGTTACTTCCCAGTTGCGCAACGTCAGCTCCGCGCGCACTAAACAAACTCGACGCCGGTTCTATAATACATATAACTAATCGTAGTATACGCCGCGTTGCTAGAAAGACACAGACAGCGCATATACGTAAAATCTCCCTTCTACTTCTTCCGTCGCGCGTCCATCCTCGGCGGCGACGTCCATACGTCTTCGCCGCGGCCGATACCCGCTGCGACGTCCGCCGAGGGAAAAAAGACTATATGTATATATACGTATAGCACACACGAGCGGGCGATCCACCTACCGATAGCCTCCCATCGGATCTTTCTCTCTCTCGCGAGTCGCCGGCGCGGTTGTTATCTCCGATCTCCCACTGGAGAAGAGATTCACGTATTGCCGCCCGCTGCTGTTGCTGCCGGTTAGAGCGTCTATCAATTCGGAGCGCCGACGTTGCTGTAGTTACAGAAGGAGTAATTAACCGGGCGACTGGTGTGGCAACGCATCGGTGTGACAATAATGTTTTCGAGTATATAGAGTATACGAAAAAAAAGTGGCGACGCAGGTGGATTTCCTTGGATTAGATGAAAAATGAGAGCGCGGTGGTGCCGATAGGGGATCAATTAGACGGCGCCGTATATAGCAGCTAAACGCCGTTCATTATCAATATATATATATATCGTGTGCGGCTGTAATTGGGAGCCATAAACTTCGCTGTGTATCGTAAATATCGACGCGGGGACAATTATCCGGCTCGGGAAGTAAAAGCTATTTACAACAACAACACAGCGTGTGGTTTCTATGTTATATTGTGCATTTCCACAATTACAGCCGACGTGCTGCTGCTATGTTCGCAACGCCGAAATTATCTTGTATCGGCGTAAACAGCTATAACGCGCGTGTCACTTTCTAAAACCTATACAATACCGCAAGAGTTCGTGTGTGATGTCTAGCCGATGCTTTTGTGCTAATGTAAATGGCAAAGCGCGCGCGACCTTCTTCCCCGTCGATGCCTCCCCCCCTGAGTCATACATTTTGACGAAAAAGTAGAGAAAAAAAAATCGTTTTGTAGAACGATGACAGATACACAAGGAAAAATAATGGCGCAACCATAGCAGGGCGATAAATCCTTGTATGTGTGTGTTTGTTGAGGGGGAGGGAAAAATCCAGGCCAGAGACACGCGCACCACAGTCGTGGATCCGATAACCCAATATTCCTCTTCTTTTCTTGTTCTCCAGCAGAGAGCTACATAGACTCTTTCGGTAGCGAACTATATAATACTTTTCCGCGCTCCTACTACGGCCGCGAGAGAATAAATCTACATGAGACGCTATCGCGGTACAGTTTGCTCGCGGGGAGCCTCTGAAAATTACAAATGGCCAAAGGCGAATGTCGGTCGCCACAGTGTAGGTGTGTCTTGGTAATTTTTCGCGCCTGACTTTCACTCGAGTAACTCAAAAATATATCTCGCAAAAAGTGTGTATATAAGAAGGATATAATCCAGTAGGAGTTGTCATTAATTATTTTCGCGTGCATCGAGCACGCAGCGTGACTCGACGCACGCGCGCGGAGGCGTGATTAATCGGCCGAGTGTGTGTGTTATAAAGCAAGGGCGCGAGTGAGCGAACTACCTTTTCAACGCGGCGGCTGGGAAACGAGGTTTTGACGCTCGCGTGCGAGAGTTGACGAATGGGATTTTAAGGTTATTCGTTCGCAGAAGTTGTTGCTGTAGTTGGCTTGTTCTTTCAATTCCAAGGAGGATATACGGTGATGTATAATGTAAATTTTATATGGCAGAAAATGCACTTTTGATCGCTGTTAATTAAATTGTAATTTATAATTTATTTTATCATTATACAAATTTATAAAATAACCATAAAATATGCAAACAATTTTATAAAAATTCGTAGTACCATTCGGTTCACCTTTCACCCCAACCATGACCCCCACAAACACGCATAATCCCCCTTCCCCCTTAAAAAAAAACTTCACCCTAATAGGAATCGCAACAGAAAATCCCAATGCAATAATAACTCGCACTACTCGCAGTGGCGGAGCACGCGATAAGCCCGAAACTGGCTGCAAATAGACGCTTATCTCTGAAAGTAGGGGAAGAAGAGCTGCCTCGCACACTGCGCGGATATCTCCACGGATATGCTAATGGGGTCTCCCCATTATCCACGCTCGCAAGGTAAACACGTGCGACAGAACGCGACGGAGGTCTACAACCTTTAGCTTTTATAATCGCGCTTTATCTTCATTATTCGTATACACGCGTACGTGTATACATTCGGGCCGGAATTCAGTGATTTTTGTGGATTCTAGCTCGTTAATCATCCGCGCGTACGGTTATACACACGCGCGAGGTCATCGCGTTTAATACGACGCGAGGCTGCATAATGTGGACGAATCGGAATCGCGACGCATAGAGTCGATATTTATGTGCACACGCGGATGACGAATGCAGAAATCTTGCAAATGACATTTTTTTTTCTCTCCTCTTCGTCCATACCGCCTACTCAGATTTTGATTAATCGCGCGCGTACATAGCGGTGCATATTATATGTGCAAGTTTTATCAATCTATATTAACCGATGAAAAATCCTCATATACAACGCAATCGTAAACTCGCTTTTTCGTAGCAAACCGCAAAAACTTATAATACACGGCGAGCGATCGTTGGTATATGTTGTAAGGAACCCGTGTATACGTATATATACTGGAACGATTCGTATCTCGCTTAATTACCTCGGCGTTTTTGCGACGACGACTCGCGCTCGCGTGTATATGTGCGACGCTGTGCTTTTTGCCGCGGCGCGGTCGCCCTTTGCTGCGCAACGATCGTTGCTCGCGATTTACATGCGGCGCCGCGTGTGTATATGTACGGATAGATGGAATTCGATTGATTAATGAATTTTTAAACTCGGCTAGATTTATATTTACGGGCCGTACGTATGTTCATTAGAATGTATAACCGTTGGAAGTATAGTTTGTTTGACTGATGAGCCGTATATAATACTTTGTCGACTTGATACACACAAATTGGTTCGTCGAAAAATAGAGTACAGGTACAGTTATAGTGCCATAACAAACGACAAATTTATTCTAATACACAAGGCTCGATCGTTCGGACAATATCTCACGCAGCCTATACCCATGTACACACACGACCGATTAATTAGCCTTGGAAATATATCGCGTACACCTCACTCTCCCACTTGAGAAATGAGAGATTCGCATCTCTCCGCACGCGACTCGCGGAAGTGTGTATCTATGTATATATACATATACGACGCGAAATAAATCAGATCGAGCATTTGCCCGACGATTAACGGCGTCTTTGAGGCGATATGGAAAGACGCGACGAGTCGCGCGCTGGATGCATATATTGATGTTTATGCGCACGCGTGGGGGGCTTCGCAACAACCGTTACTGCGAGCTGAAGTCGACGCTTTTCTTCATTCGAATGGGAGAGAGAGAGAAAGAGATAAGGGGATGCGTAGACTTGCAAGCGTCGTGACTTTGTCCGACTGTGTGTGTGCATAGTTTTTATACATGGTTGCCCAGTTGGCATATTTAATTGATATCGAGAGAGTTTTGGTTGACGGGCAGTTATGCGTTGGTATACAGCGATGGTATCGGGAAATTTATTAGGCAAATTTATGTATTATTTAAATATATTATATATATTTTTAATGGATGGACGCGTGTATATACTTAGAGAACTGCAAATACAAAACGTCGATTGACGAAGCGCAGTGAGGATTTATCGAGCCGCGGTCATCTTAAAGCATACCTAAGTCTCCCTCTTTCTCTTGCACATGCGGGGATTTCATAAACGCGCGCGATTCGAGATAGACCTGTGGCAGCTGCTGCGAGCTCCGGCGTGCTTATGAATCGGATTTCGATAAATTATTCATTCCATACATACGCATTTGATAATTCCAATTCACAGTGGCGGCTTCTATTATACCATTCAAACTACCCTTTCGTTACCCTCGAAATGTCTTTCCCATAATCACATGCACACCATCCGCTCTATTTAAACCGCGTGCCAATAATGACATAATGACCCCTCTAATCTCCCACTCCTTATCACCGATACCACCATATATATAACCTCTCTCTCTCACTCGGTGAAATACGCCTATAATAGCGATGTTATCGGGTTCACCTGCGCGCGCTCGCAGCCCGCCGCCGTGGATAAAATCGCGACCCTTCAGCAGAGGCCCCACGAGCAGAGAGTTATAGGGACGAGGAGAGAAAGATGGCTGTAACGGGAAACAGCCTATAGCCATCGCGGAAGGTTTACGGGGGGTAATGCGATCCGACGATTTCAATTGGAGATCGATAAGTGCCTCGAGATTTTTTTTTTCGTTCGCAGCGTGGAGGTATATATAGCGGGATATTTTTTTTATCTGCGTAAATAGGATATTTATGTATCGAGTGTGTATGGGAAAATTAATTGTAGAGAGGATTTTTCGAATGGAATCGTATAATAGGAAACAATGTATCGCGGTTCGCATCTACATAGAGCCACGGTTTTCCGTTCTCTCGTCCCTTTTTCCCCTTTCAATACACGATCTCCCACTTTTATCGCGGCGCGCGCCGTTAATACCATAAACCCTATGGGTATACACACACACACTCCGCTAAAGAAGCGCAAGAAGAACGCGCTCCAAAGATGGAAAAAAGGGCACGAAGAAGAAGCAGCAGCAGCCCAAAAGATAAAAAGCCCGAAGAACGACGCGAGAAAGGGAGAGAATATTCTGCAGAGCCTATCTTCAGGGTCAGAATCGTGTTCCAATTAGATGGCATTCTGCGCGTGCGCACGCGCGGGAATATAGCGAGAAGAGACGTGGAGTCTGTGCAGTGCGCCCCTTCTAATAAGGCGCCCTCGGCGGCTTCTTATAAGGGGTTAAGAGCTGCGTGTTCCGCGTCTTATACAGTAGCCGCGTATGTAGGTGTATTTAGCGAGGAAGCGTAGGTGAAATGATATCGGAGCCGTGCATGTTAATTGGCAATTTTTAGCGGGGAATGGAGCGGTTAAGCGCGGCGATTGGTAGGTCGCTAGATTAGATTCTCTGCTAGCAGGTGTATAAGGATAAAGTTTATTGTGGAAGGATAATCTATAATGGTTATACAAACGATTCTGTGAATAGGATTCAAAACTAATAGTAAGAAAGCACATCTAATTAGAAAACTTCCAAGATGTCATGTTTAATAAAACGCTTCGTCACCACGTGTACACGCCACAACGCCCAAAAATTAGTCCAATCTCAATCAGCCACTCACTCGAAACCGCCGCGATCCACTGTGCTTATAATATACACACATACATATACACATACACATGCCCGTAAAAATCAGAGCAAAAACATGATGCGTGCGCACGCGCGACATCCGACCCTCTCTCTCTCTCCACACTCGTACAATCTCCATACGCACACATACAGTCTTACTGTAGCTCCGTCTTCTCGTCGGTGCGTACATTGTCGCAATTAAGGAGAATTACGGGCCTCGCGTCGCGCGCGCATGAGTCACGCGCGCGGGTCTCTCTCTCTCGCCCGCGTGACAGCTCTCGCGCGAGGATGACAGTAAACAGGGAGCAAGAAAGAGAGAGATGAAGGATGTATTATGTACGCGTGGTGTGCGCGAGTTTGTTGGCCCGCGAGATATGCCTGTGCGTGCGTCAAGGTCTTCTATAAGGAGAGTTAGCTTGCGAATTTCGAAAAAAAAAGTTTATATATGCGCGTGCTGAGAGTGCGGATTACAATACAATGTATAATAAAGCGAGCGAAGGTTATAGAAAGTCGAGTGTATTGGTGAGTGCGCACGTGTAAGTATATGATTTTGGAACGTTTCGTGAGATGCGTGAGATCGGGGATATAAGGGATCCACAGACTCAATTAGTACAGGCGAGTTGTAAAATTATACGAGGGAAAAAATGGTGCATCTGCCGGGATTATGATTGATCGATCGGCCCGCGCGTATACAGAAACAAAGCTGGAACAACCGCATCGCCGGCCACCAGCAAACATTACGCTGCTCTTGCTGCAAGTCATTTATCAACGTGTGTATGTGTCTGTCTATGTGCGTATATAAATATACAGCAGGGATTTCACCTCTCAATCCTAGACAGACTCGCGCGGCGCATCTTCGAAATTCCTCGCGGTAACAGTACATCGCCGACACCTCTCTCGCGGTCATTACCTATACTCTGAGTGGATAGAAGGACTCTAGGAATGTGCAGCTACTCAAAAATCGGCGTACGTGTGTGTATTTCCGTCGGTCACGTTTTCCTTGCTCAAATATTACAGAGGGCGGAGTATAGTATATACGTATCAAAGCGCGAGATCGATCTCGACTCTCTTTCCCTCCTTTCTTCATCTTTCCTCCACACACGTATGCACATATACGTTTCCTTTTATCATCCACCTCCTCCTACTCAGAAGAATATTCTCTATCTCTCCCTCGTCTTCCTGCTTGAAGGGAGGTCAGACCGCGTAAGGGGGCAGCTAACGACCGCGCGCGAGCGCGTATGTATCCGTCGGCCCATCGCGAAATAATGAAATAACGCGAAAAGGCGCGCGCGCACCTGTGGCCATTCAGAGGTACAAAGGGGACGGGACGATCTTGATAAACGCGCGAGCGCTATGAGAGGAATTCCCAAGGATGATTCTCTCGCTCTGCAAGAGACTAGAGAGAGAGAAGGAACGATGATCGGAGAAGCCGACGCCGAGAGTTTTTTGTCAATTAGCCGCACCGGCGATTGGTCCTCGCGTATAGCGCTAGACTAATTATGATAACTGTACCGGTCACTGTGTGCACGTATGTGTGTTTGCATTTCGCGTGCGTTTATTATAACGGTCCGCAGCAAAGAAACCCTTCGCGGAAAGTATTATGCGACCGCGCTTTATATTCCCTAACAAGCCGCGCGCACGCTCGTTATCGACGAGAAGAGAACCGTCATACGGACTCTAATGTCCGCGGCCGCAGCCGATTACCAAATAACCTCTTCATGCGCACCGCTGTTGGTTAAATGTCCAAATAAGCGCGACGGCGGATCGATCTTCCAAGGAGGAGGGAAGAAGAATCGCGCATTCCGCGCGAGCGATGAGCGGATAAGTCGGAGAGAGGAAAAGCTCGTTACACGCATTACCGCGCTTCTGCGAAGGAGAGAAAGAGAGCTATATAGAGCCGCTAGCTGCGTGTGCTGCTGCAGGCTGAATCATTAGGGGGAGATACAGATCCGACGTGTCTATGTGTATTTGTGCTGCGCGTTTGTCGGTTTATGAAATTATGACCGCGCGGTCTATGCGTTTGATCGATCCTGAGCTTTTATTTCTAAAATATAATATTATACACACGCATTTGCATACCTATACACATATACAACTATAGAAAAATACACGATGGAATAAAAAAAAGGATACCCCATCGGGCAACCACACGTCGTAAATCTTGCCGCGCGTCAAATCACTACCCTCCGCGTATACTACTCCCATATTCGTCGTGCGCGATACGATTTTAACGGCGCTGATTGACGGGCGCCGTAATGACAAGCCCCGCGCGCTCTCTCGCAAGTCTTCCGGTCTTACGCTGTGGCTGCTGCACACCGCGAGACTGCTTCTTCTAAATAAGTCGCGTTTTATCGCTGTGCGCGCGGTCTGCTTGTCCTTTTTGCACCGAAGGTATTACAATTGGTATTGTGAGAGAGCTACTGCCGCCTCCGGTCGTGTCGTTAAGGGTTTAGTGTCTTTTTAGACGAAAGAGGGGGGTAGCAGTAGAAGTCGTTAATTTTCGATTTGTGCTTTGTGTAATTGCTGGATACAGGCGAGAGAGCGTAGATGGTAAGGTATGTCCATTGTTGCTGGTTTGGTATTCGCGCTTATAGAGGGAGGGAGATGGTTATGAAATAGAATTGTATGTGAGAGAATGGGTTGGTGGTTAGAAAAAGAAAATTTATGGTTTTGTAAAAGGAGAGTGCGGAGGGGATTTTTTTGCTTAAAGTGTAACTTAGAAATAAGAATGATGAAAACTCTCGGAATATTTATATCTACCAAACACCCAGTGGTAAGGTGCGCATCTCCAAAGTCAACAATAGCTTACCTGTAACAAAAAGACAAACGCAAACGTTAGTTTAACCATACACACAATATGCAAGAATACAATCGTCGTCCAAGCAAAGCAAACCAAAAAACAAAAGTCGCAGACAATAAATCAGAGATCCTATATACTCTCGGACTATCCACCACCGCCTCTCTCCTATCGCGATCAATTAAAATCTCTCTCTCTCTACGCGTTTCCACAAACAACCGCAGCAGCGTCCTATCGCCACCCAGCGATCGTCATCTTCCGTTTATACACACACACACACACACACACATACATTCACATTGCACGAGACTGTGCAATCATCAAGGGCAAGGGCCGGCACTCGGCAACACAATCGGCCCTTCTTGCGCGTCGTTTTGCATCGTCGTACGTGCATGCATGCCATTATATATGCGTTTCTACATCTTATTCGCGATTCCGTGGGCGAACGCGCCGAGAGGTGTCCCATTATTATGCCATCGGCGAAGGCTATACGCTCGCGCGCGGATGATTTTACAATTGCAGGTGTATATAGAGGGGGAGAGACGCGGCGCGCAATTTCGCGTCGTTATGGGCCTTTGATTCTTCGCGCGGCTCTCGTTATTCTTTTTTTTTCATGAGGGAGAAGAAAAGAGGTGTATAATGGCGCGATAGCGTAGTCGTTTTCCTTTGTGTTTTTTGGGTTGGCGAGTAAGCGGCGTTTAAGGGCGATTTCGAGGGAGGAGCGAGGTTTTGCCGTGTGTCGTTATGGGAAGAATACGACAGAGGGAAATTTTCTGTTTTTTTTTTTGTATAGGTATCGTAAAGGATAAGATGAAAATAGGAAAAAATCAGAAAGAAAAGTAGCTTTTTTTCTAAGGTTCTTGTTCACTTAGAAGTATCTGCTCAGGTGCAGAGTTGAACAGCCGCTTGTCTGTACGTATATATCGTGTAATGTTGCCCCCGCGGGGCAGTTTGCACTTGAGGTCACCTCAAGCACTTATGGCGACTCTGCACGTGCAGACTTAAGATTGTATCATAGAATTATTTTCCAGATATTTCGTCTAAAACTACATTTTAAAAAGGATATATAATTCTGAACAAAGCGCAAATGTAAAAATTACCAGCAGACATTCTATTTTCTACAGACCACAAGGATATACACAAAGAAGAAGGGGAGAGAACACGCTGAGAGAATTGTTCGCGGGGGATATATTGCAACAAAACGTGAGAGACGCACACGTTGCACGATCGGCATAATTTAGGCACGTTCGACGCGCTAAGATGCAGCCCAAGGGAATTTCAAGAGCAAAGCGTTCCCTCTCACGCGGTGAAAATAAATCGATTCTGTATATCTATAGTAAAACATAAGGTGCTAGAAATTTCATAGTAGGATGTACGTCCAAACCACAGAAATTATATTTTTTGGAAATTATTTTGACACAAGAACGATGTACTGGAACTTTGACGACATGAATAATAAAAAAAGCCACTATTCCGGCTACCAGACACTGAAATACTCGTTTTACCCACAGCACACAACACCCAACGTTTACCCCAAACGAGGAAAAAGTGTCGCACCGCGCGTACACAACAGGTTCGTCGCGTCGCCTAAGCGCAAACAGCATGACAAAGGGCGTCGTTATATAGTTAGCTCATATGGGTACCTGTTCTACAACCTCGCGGGTTTCTGACCCCTCGCCAAAACCATTAAAGGCGCAACCTTTTCCCCGAAGAAACTCAAATTTTACTTTTTATTTTCGTAGCCCTGTTTCTAACGCGGGATTGTATGTGTCTGTGAGAAACTTGCGGGGCTCCTCGGAGCGGAGGAATTCGACGAGTCATCATGATTGTTTGCCATAGAGAAAAAAAAAATTCGAGTCTGACCTGCTTTTATCTTAATCGTGATCTGCGTTCGCGCGCTCGCGTGTGTGCGTATATATATGGTACTGTACGTATATGCCCCCCTTCAAGCGCACGTGTATTATGTATAATATATGAATCACCACACACATAGCGCGGGGCTTGTTCGCGCACGCCGCGGCGAATTTTTTAATTGCTTTGGGAAAGTTCGACGAAATTGCGTGAGTGCGGATCGTTTTTTTATTTCACCAAGTGGGTGGAGCGGAGTGTGATATTGATATGTAAATGCGATGTATAGGGGCGGAGACGACGAGACGCGTGAGATATATATTCGAAATCGTGGGGAAATCCGTTGATTAATGGTATTAATTCTTATTATATTTATTCCTTTTGCAACAAACCGCAAGTATAACATAATCTACAACTCACATCCCTCGTACTTATAAAACAGTCGTAGATCTAAAAACGCTGCACGCGCGGCAAAGAGACCGACTACAACACGCGCCCTCGTCGTCATCATCATCATCGTCGATGTTCCTTCTTCGTGTACGTACGGGCCGCGTGCGTTTAATAAGGCCGCGAGAGAGGCTGTACTACACCGCGATATGGTAATGGTAAAATATGAAGATCGCGGGCGCGTGTGTAGATGATATCGAGCGTGTAGAGACGCAGGAACGACGAGGAAGTGGATCGACGTGTGATGTTAACCCGCCGCCACGCGTAGGTATATATGTTTATATATTCTTTCATCGATTGTACACGTAGCGCGCGTGCGATGTATACCGAGACCGGCGCACAATGGTAAGTGGAGTGCATGTCGAAATAGGAGTTTGCCAATCCTCGCAAGGAGTAGATATATCTACGTGTATACGTTATACACGCTTCATTTCTTTCCGACTTATAGATATCTTTAACCTGGAATATATCTGATCGCGGTCAGCCTGGTACAATGAATAGCCTAGAGGGTTGCATTATTATTGTGCATAATAGTCTTGCGCATTTTTCGCGAACGCGTAATTAAACTTTACGCAAATAAAATCCTGCGCTCCGATAGAATCGAGAAAGAGAGCAAATCTCATATTATATTCTCTTCCACCTTTTTCTCCTATGGAGGAAGAGAGTTGAGATACACACAACAACTACGGGCCAGGGCGAACAAGAAAGCACGCACGCGAGAAGATGCGGTTTCGCCTGGGGTGTGGTCTTTCTGTATGGAGATGAACCCCGCAGCCACAGTCGGCTACCATTGTTCTCTCTTTCTATCCCTTCCTGAATATTGGCCGGCTGCACTTGCACGCGCGCCAACGTGGTTGCCTCTCTCTCTGCTATTGTATCGTCGGCGGGATGATTTTTCGAGGGACATCATACAGAGCGCACATATAACTGTTCGGATATAGGTTCTGGCGGTGTACAATGGCCGTGGAATTAATAAGGAGTTTTTTTGAAGAAGGAGATTATAACGGTGAGTGCAGTCGATGATATTTCGCGTGGGTGCAAAAAGTACGAAGGGAGAGAAGGAGGGAGCATAACACACTGCACGTGTCGTAAAACATAAACGACGCTGCGTCGACCCCCATTAGGTCGCCCGGTCGGTGATAAAACACGACGCTATATATACGTTTGAAATGTGTGTAAGCCCTTAGGTGTATATTGGACGATTACCCAGGGGTTCGTTTTTTGCGACGGTCCTTCGGGTACAAAGTATCCGGCTGTAATAGGCCGCGCGAAACTCTCTCTCTCTCGGTTGAGCCTATATTCGTAATCTAAAACAGACTGAATTCCATAGCAGAATAATCTTCACCGTCCTATAATACAGCTCAAAAAAAGAATCCCACCATTACACTTCTATTATACTCCACGGTTATTAAACCCTACTGCTCGAGGAACCAAAATTTCAAACACCCTGTAACCGCGCGGTCTTTTTCTCGAACTCTGCCAGAGGCATATCGCGTTGCACGACAGAACGCCATATGCCCGGCTCGCGAAAATATTCACCGGCAAGCATAACGCGGCTGCCTGCCTGCGAACGTGACCTTAGCCTCGGAAGTATATATGTATGCAGGCTCGCGCCTTCTCTCTATAATACACTATACAGCAGCGGAGAACACTTTCGACTCTCGGCGCGCACTCGCCGTTCTCTTTCTTTATATATATATAGATATTCCCGTCCGAGTCGAGAGAGCTCTCTCGCCCACTTCCAGATTCCCCGAGAACGTTTACGCCTGCGAGTGCAGTGTTGTGTGTGTGTGTTTGTCTATACTCGCAGTGGTGCTGCACATACAGCCGATGCTTTTGTAAGAATGCTGGTAGTGTGTGAGAGGAGAGAATCTTGTTGGTTGAATGGCTGGTATTGTGCACTGACGGAGATTGGGTTGTCATCGGTCGAGGGTATCAGAGGATGCGCGATGCAGTTTTTATTCGTCTTAATGATTGTACGTGTGTATGTTTGTCTTGAACTATCTATGCTTACGAGAATGTGGACCACCTTCTCATCGTAAAAATTTAATGCTCCATAGTCGCACTCGTACCCAATACCAATAAAAACCCTGACGATTCAACCGTACGTACAAACCTCCTCCGACTTATCCTCGCATCTACACATATACACACACACACTTATACATACTGAAAGAAAATTCGCGCGCGAGCTCTCGCGAAAGCCATTCGGCCGCGAGCGATTTACGAGCGGGGGCCTCACCTAGGAGTGCCGACGCTCGCGGGAGAATCGAAAACGGTAGTCCATAACCGTTCCTGCTGCAATTTCAGGCGCGCGCGCGTTCCTCTCGTCTTCTTTACGCGCGCTAGTGTATAAGCCGCTCGCGAGCTCCCCGAGTCCGGCCCCGATTTCATGTTTACGGGTGTAGGCGTGGACCGTGCGCGAGGTGTAGGTGGGAAAGGTCAGGAGATATATATATATAGGAGTATCCGAGTGGTGCAATAATTTTGCGAAAATGCGAGTTTTCTTTTTCAGCTCGAAACAAAAGCAAGTCATAGTTAATAACATATTAAAAAGAAAAAGAAGTAGAAAGATTTTTCTGAAAATCCTATTGAGTAAGACAACAACAGCCGGCGCTGCTGTCCTCTCGACATTCCGCGGCGGTCTCGTTCTCTCACTACATCAGCCCACTCTCGCGCCGCGGCGAACGTCCGCTTATCGGGCGCCCAGCATGCGACCGCGAGTCTTTCTTTCTCCCGCGCGCATTAATGCATGAGGATCGAACGGAGGGAAAATATGCCGCGAGAGAGTGCCATGCCTACCTCTCCGTATACTTTCTCCGCTCTGCCGTGTAGCGTTTACACTCTCGCGGCTCTCTGTGTTTTTAGGAGCTCCATACCTGCACGGACAAGGTATATATATAGTAGTCGGAGATAAGAGCGTGAAAGTCCACGCGAGGGATATATTTTCGGCCGCTTGAGGTCACAGCTTGTGTTTGGAGAGCGACGATGATAAAGGGATATTGTTGCTGCTACATGGTGATGAGGCGTTGTGTTTTTGTAAGACCGCAATTGCATGGGAATATATCGCTTCGGAGAAATTCTATATACACACATATATGAGTTCTCGAACGGTGGTAATTAAGCAGCGCGGTGAGAGATTTCTCGTGTCTGATTTCGCTGCATATAAAATAATTTTTTCACACTGCATACGGGGCGTTAGGTAAGTGTGCGCGTCTAATCGTTTGGAAATAAAATGAATAATCGAAACGCAGTTGAAATTACCGTTATTAGGTTCTAATAGCTACCCGGTAATTATAGTGAAATATGCAAATCGGCCGCTATACATATAACGTGAAAAAACTCGCGGGTCGCTCAATATACGTATAATACATAATATATATAATACACCGGCATGCCACCGTGTGTATCCAACCATCATAAAACAAACTCGTACTCGGTCCGCCTGTATATATACATGTACACAACAACCCCTCCGCCCAACAATATATATCGACACACCCCACCTATATTTTCAACAACCCCTGTTCTTCTTTAGCCTTCATGGAACCCTGGTTACTCGTCGCGGGTTCGCGAGCCCACGCAGACGCCGTGCAGTCTCGCAAGGTTGTCTTCAAGAGGACGCGGGGTTCTCCGTCTGACGACGATTGACGGTGCACGCCCTCGCATCTTTTTTCAGGCGTGACGTTCGGAGGATCGGCTAATAGGGGACGATGAACGGCGAAGGGTGGTACCCGCGGGGACTGATGAGTGAGGAGGTGGCGGGTTCGATTATTGGCGGTGTATATGCGTGATTGGGGAACTCGGTGGGGTTGTGTTGTGGAGTGCGAAGGGATGGAGAGTTGGGGTTATCGAAGTGGAGTCGGTCGTGGTAATGGAGGGTTTATCGTGGTGGCTGAAGGTATGTGGTTGCGAAGATTTTTTGGGGTGGAATTTGTTTTCTATTAATGAATTAAACATTATTATGAAAAAATAATGTATAAAATTAATACAATTATTGTACTTGAAATAAGTAATTAAGATTTCGTGTCTGAATATTATCATTTCAAAAATACTCGTATTCGTGGTCGCGAATCATCTGTTATATGAATACACAAACTATTACAAAAGATTTAATGATCCGCGTTATACTCGCACTTCCTTTCAACGAACCTCAAGAAACCTCGCTTCTCTCACAGACCCGTAATATGGTCACGATATAGCTAATTAATTCCGATGTGTTTTTATCAGATTCCCTCTCTCTTACCACAATTCACATCTCCTACTCCAAAACAAAATAAAATATATAACGAATGGTCGTTTATCTCTTCTAGCTATATACATACACATCCGAGCGCGTATTCGCGCGGGCGAATTTCAATTTGCGCTCGACGAGGTTACCGGCGCTCGCCTCGTATTCTCCTGTCCGCCCACGAATCCCCGAAGTGAACGCACTCGCGTAACACATCCTTGCGCGAAAATTGCCCCCCTTTTCGCGCAATTGACGCGCTAACTGAATAATGCCCGCATCGGTTTCCGCCTCTCACATGGTCAGATAGATCGCCGTCGTGGATTTTAAGGTTTCCCCATCAGGAGTATACATTTTATTTATTTTTTGTTTTCAGGTGCGCGCAGGAGGTTATCCAGATCGATGTTTGCGAGGTGAGTGGTGGGGGAGTTTTGCGTTATTTATAACAATCGCAACGTTTTATCATAACAAAATGTACAAGGGGAGCATGCGTATCGCCGGGTGTATCGAAAATTCGGCCGCGATAAAGGTTACTTTTATATATGATGGACCTGTGCGTTTACATAGGACACAAAGGGGTTTCATTAAAAAGGCGTGAAGGAAAAAAATAAATACACACGCGAGGGATCGGAGAGAAGAACACGTCGCGAAATGAGTCGTGTGGCAACTTAGGCCTTGCATGCGGTTCAAGAAGGGCTGTTTTTTCTCTTCACGGAAATATCCGGGACGGCAACGAAGCGCGTTGTGTATCACCTGTAATAAACTTCCGCTCATCAGCGTAAACGTCATGCTACCCCGTTAACAAAACGTTACAAAATTACCTCCTCCGCCGCCTGAAAACAATTTTATCGTCCCTCCCCTCACATGAAGAAAAAAAAAACATTTAATCCATCACACATTCCTTCGACCTCATCACCTTAACACACACTTAATTCAATCAACCGAAATCCTTTAATTTTTTTTCTCCCAATCCCGTAATCCAATTTCCAGCGTCTTCTCATTATACCAAACTGTTTTTTCGCCCGTTCCCACAGCTGGCACTATAACTCTCTCGGAAGCTCTCGGACAATTTGTCGATTGCACAATCGGCCGTATACGCGAGAGAGAGAAATGATGATATTAATGGACCGCGTGGGCGAGCGCGCAGTGGTGTACAAGTGTCTTCCCGCGAGAGAGAGGAAGGTCCGTTCTCACACGTCGCGTGGCTGCTGCCGTACTTATGCTTTCTCTCGAGTTTCTTTCTCTCGCCGGCGAGGATTCATTGAGAGCTCTCTCGGCTCGCGCTTTGTACCGAGTGAGGCCTTTGAGGAGGTTTAAATGGAATTTACAGAGATTTTCGCTGAGGATGATGCATGGCCGGCTATGGTTTAAAATCGCGCGCACGCGCTTATATATTCACTAAAAGTTTTTCTGTAATTAAAACACCATTCAATACTTTTGTTATCTTTGTTGTGCCCCTAGTTAAATGAAAAATTTCGATCTCTAACCGTCCCTAAAATTAGCATTTAAAATCAGATGTACCAACAACTACCCTCTACTCGCACTTAAACCATTCTCCCCCTTATAACCTACCTCAACTCCTCGTCCCCCGTTCTCATAGCAAAACCCCGCAGCACGGCTAAGTGGCATTTAGAGCGCGAGATGTAAGCGAGCCGATGTTTAAAATTTATCGAAAAGGGATCTCTCGGTCTTCTGCGCCCCGTATGGTCGCCCGGCGCTCGGACAGAAGGGGGAAAAGAGGAGAGACGAGCAGAAGGGAGAGATCGAAAAAGCCAGTGCCCGCAGAAAAAAAAACGCGCGCGGGAGATTTCTGATTCGCCGAGAGGTGAGTGCATATAGTATTGCGGCTTAGCACACCGTATGGCGCGTACGCGAGGGTTCGCGGGACGATTGAAAAGCCTGAGAGTGTTGCGTGAATTTTTTTTTAGTTTTCTGAAGGAGAGAGAGCGAGGTTCGATGGTATATAGATTGCGCTGTCGTTGTGGCGAATCTTTTTAAAATCAATGCGGTTGAATAGCGTCGGTTTTATACGTATTGTTTGATATAAGTATAGAGGATATTATCAGCAAGAATTGTACGGATGCTCGAGTATAGGTCAGATGTTCGATATATCAGTAATATCTTTACCTATCTTCCTTCTTTATATACATAATAACAAAGTATTAAACATTCGATTATTTTTGAATAAACACTAACGAGAATTCCGAAAACACACGTCAGTCCACCCCGCCGTTATATTATTCAAAAACACGCTTCTTCTTCCCCTCCACCGATGCACATATATCCACGCGCGCATGCACAGATGTCAGACGGCGTATATACACTGTATATGTATATTATATACCGACACTGCACCTTCTTCCTGCTCGCCGGATCCCCGTGCTACGCGGTTTATGCTCGCGCAGCGCATAGCCCGTCCCTCTCTCTTTCGCGCGCGCGCGCGCATGCGGCATTGTAAATCAGCGCAGGCGCGTAATCGCGACCTTTCGGGGTGGCCAAGTGTACGAGAGAGAGAGAGGGGAGAAAGAAAGGATATGGAGGGTTTGTTGTGGTTTTGGAAAGTTGATTTATTATGCGGATATGTAGGGTTGGAATGGATTTCTTTTTTTTCGTGAAAGGAATTTTAGTGGTAGAGTAATAAACAGATGCAGAAGAAATAATATTTCTAAATAAGTATAAAAAAAAAATTTATTATCAGAAATTGTAGTATGAATGAGGAGTAGACTATACGAATGTATTCAGTTACAATCAAATTCATTTTTCACCCGACATTACTGCACCGATAACCATTTAAAGCACACTTTCACTTTACTGCGAGTAGCGCAAATTGTTATATCGTCCCACGAATATAAACCAAAACGCGCATAGGCGGCAATCATCGTAAAGACACAATAATCCACGCCAACTATATACACTTTTCAGCTCTCGGCCGCGATTGCCAACTTTCCCAAAGTCCGAAAACGCGTATATACCAGCTTTCAGTGTCTACACTCGCGCGATCGAAATCGCGCGGGAACGTTGATCGTAAAGGGGCGCTTATCCAAAAATCGATCCCCGCACCGCATATCAATTGCCGCGAAATACGTAACAGTCGTCGTCGACGTCGTCTCGCGCTGACGCAACTCTACTCTCCTAACTTTTTCGTACATATATACACACCACCGTGCGGCATATTTCACTCGCTCGCGCGAACGGGGCGTGTGTATATATATCCTTTCGCCTCGCCTTTCTGCCGTTCGGGGAAACTATATAACCGCACGCTTGCAGTCCGCGCCCGCGAAAAGTCGCGCGTTAAAACGAGACTGAGGAGAGAGAGAGAGAGTAAGTGAGAGAGAGGTATAGGGTAATTGGAGGAGCATGACGGGGTTTTTTGACGAGTAATTGGATAACGAGGTGGCCAATTATTTTGACTTCTTAAGGGGGGAACTTCGAGAGGTGGAGCAGCACATGTATTATAATAGAGTAGCAGTGAGCTGTAACCGTGTGTGTGTGTTTGGGGATAGTTTAGATCCTAATTTTAACGTTTATTATAGAAAAAGAGTATAGACACTGTCATACAGGAAAATATTATGAAAGAAAAAGCAAACTAAACACACTCGGATAAAAAAAGAATTTATGGTAGGAGAATCCGGTGTGCGAACATTCGCGCTTTCCTCTTCTATCCATTATCGGCGGCTTCCTCAATTTATCCGATTTTTCCGCCCTCGCGCACGTGCGCACACAAAGGAAGGAAGAAGAAACGATCGGCATTGGGCCTTTTTTCGAGCGAGAAAATTCCGTGTGGCGCGGATAATACACGCCGAGTGTCTTATACAATTTTCCCCTCCACCACTGTTCGCATCTTCCGGCGAGTATTTCAATTTCTCTCCCCACAGCTATGCTAATGGTTTCTATATTCCGCGTTCGATTGAGACGGAACGGGAGACGAGAGCCTATCGGCAGGTTTTATGACTCGAGGTGGTATTGGAATTGGCTGTGGGGTTCTTTTCGTTCAGTGGTTGATGTGAGTTCGTGTCAGAGCAGACATAGAAAAGAACTTATAATATAGAATACGTTTAGAATTCATATAATAAGAATACTGATAATGTTTTGTAGTATTCTTCATAACCCAGCAAGACTATATCCTCACTTTGCTATACCCTATACACGTTAGTGTCAACACGAAGCCTCCAACAAATAACCTCCACCGCTCGCCTAATTGCACGCACAACACATCGCAAAGAATAAAGTCGTGCGTGCACCTATACCCCCATACATACCGGTTCGATCCCTTTATCTCTCCTCCACGCAGGCTTCGGGAAAGATAACCGCTACGGTGGTGCGACTGCCTCCTTCTTATCGCGCTCACGTCCGAACCAATTAATTGGCGAAGCGGCGCCCCGGGATTTATGGCAATTGATAGCCGTTCCCGCGTCGGGACAAACGACCGGCGAGATAACGCCCGCGCCCCACGCATAATTGTTATACGGCTCGTGAAGGAACCTGGGATTTTTCCAATTGAGTGTGTGTATGTATGAGTTTTATTATATACGACGACGCGAGGTTCGCGTAAGTGGTTTAGCTGGATTGACGAACTGTAGCTGAAAGGTGTATATATAACCTGGTGAATTGCAAAGTAAGTCGTGTATAAACCGAGCGTTCAACTTGATTTCCATACAAGGCCAGTCTCGCCGCCACCGAGCGAGAAAAAAATTATCTCAAAAAGCCGAAAATTGAGCCGCGGCGAAACCAGTAGCCGCGTGTACGTTACATGTATATACCTCGTCGCCCTCTTTTTTCCTTCTCTCGACTCTAAAAGGCGTGCGATCTCTCTCTCTCTCTTCCGCGAATCGACGAGTCCTCCAATCATCGTCGCGTGGGCGTGATCGTTAACAAGTGGAAAACTCTATAATGAAACGCGCGCGCGAGACACTTTAATTTCTAAATGGTGATGGGATCGAGGTTATATACGCGGAGGATTTTTTCAGAGCCCGCGGTAGGTAGTTGCTTATAAAATCAAGGTTTTGATAGTTGCGCCCGCGCGCGTACGTACTACTAGTAGACCCGGTGTGTAGACGTGATTGTATACAATGAGTAAGACAAGAGTAGTGGGATTAGCACACGTGTGTCATTACACGCGCGTTTACCCGAGCTGAATTTTAAGTCTGCCGCGGAGAATTTTAAAATAGCGAGCGACTATGGATTAACACGGGCGGCACGCAAGGATACTGAGAATGGACTTTTTTGTATTAATTCTCCGCGGGAAAGGTTGAGTGTGTAACGTAGAATGTAATATCGATTATACTGGAGAGTTGGGTTGTAACGTAAGAAAGATACATTGTTTGTTAGGTAGCGATCACTAATCAAAATTATACGTGTATTATTAATTAACCTATAAATAAACCGAAATTATTGATAATTCCCCAACCCCTAGGCTCTAAACTAACCATAACCCATTACCTTCAATTTTTTAATCCATAACTCTTCCCTCTCTCTACACGGCAGAGCGAACGCGCAAAACTCTTTCGCCGACAACTCCGCGCGTTCTCACACACTCAAGCCATCCGAATCCCCCTGCCCACCTCCTCCTCCTCCTTCTCTCCTTCTTGCGCACACACGCGAAATCTCAGCGAATCGCGCCCCTTCGAACCCGCACCGCCTGGGGGGACCTCAAGACGTCGTTCTTATACACTTCGCTTGCACGAACGTACTATAGGCGGGCGGGGGGAGACCGAAGCATACATATACGTACGTATATACAAGAAAGAAGGAGAGAGAGAGGTAGGTAGGCGTAGGTGGGGTCGCCACGGTACCGTGGTCCGCCTGGGAAAGTGCGAGAGAGCGCGGACCACGCATTGTGATTCCAAGGAGGCCACGCTAGGCTGACCCCGCGGGGAAGAAGGTGAGAGGAAGAAGACGCGAGGAGAGAGAGGACTTTACATTAGCCAGCGAGCCGTAGCGAAGGAGTAGGGGACGACGCGTATATCGCGATGTGTTTCAGCTTTCAAATGAGTGTGAGAGAACGAGTTAATGATCTCGCGAGGTTGAGGTTTGTTTTGTAGGGGAGAAGAAGGTGGTGCGGGGTCGATGTGCGAGCATTAGCTGTGTGGTAGTTTTTCGAGGGTTTTTTCAGTGAAATAGTTAAATGTAAGCGATTTGGTATCGTTTAATACAGTATAATGATGCAATAACGTTGCCTAACACAATAAGCGAAAAATTAACCGAGCAAAGTATAACCATACTCCAGTTATAACAATCCATTTTCCATTATCTATTATTACACGATCACTTATCCCCGCTCTCTTATATCAAATAACAACTTCAACAAACCACAACATTCCAAAAATCCCCCAAAAACATATATATTCCTCCCCTCGTTCCTAATTAGATCGAATATCTCCCACACACACACGAACCACCGCCAAGATAGACTCGTGTATACGCTAGCTATATACCGTGCGCTTGTGTAATTGAGAGAGACGGCGGGCGGCGAGTTTCCCAAGGTATGCGCGCGCTTAGAGAGTTGCGCAACGCGCCGCGGCGTTCTTAAGGAGGCCAAGCCGACTGGAACGGGGGCTAACTCCCGTGATTTTTGGACTTTCCCGCGCGCGCTGTGCCGGGCTTCCGTATGTATACCTGCACGTGTATGTGGCTAAGTTTAATTGGACCTCGTCGTGGGTGACGGATCGCTGGGTATAATATATGTAGAGGCATAAGGTGCTGGTATAAGTCATCGGGAGGGCGGCGATGGGAATTTCACGCTGGGGTGGCTTTTGAGGTTTTTCGGGCGGTGATTTTTGGAGCGAGTTTTGATGGGTACTTAATTTCCTAGATATTAGGTGTAATGTGAGCAAGTAGCGATGTGTGCTTTGATTTTATACGCGATGGTCGCACGCGATTTAGATATATAAGAAATACGTTTTTTTCTATTATTATTTTGTTTAATAAATTTGTTTATTTTTCATAACTAAATAAACGGTTAAGCTACAACCAACCGAGAACGATTGACCCAATAAACTTCGCCTCCTCACCCGCGCTCTCGTTTCCCTTCAACCTCGCCGCCGCCGCGATATATACACAAAGCCCATTTAATGAGTGACACAACGCGACCTCTCTATCTCTCGACCTTTGTTCGGAAGATGTGTCTCTCCCTCTCTTTCCCCCTTTAGAAACACGAAGACAGCGGCGATTTCGTACGCGTTATTACGCGCGCGGGGAGAGAAGCGCACGTGAGAACCGAGAATAAGTTCAAGGTAGCGCCGGAACAATGGCGGAGGTGGACGGTTGCGCGCGCCACAGTCGTACATCAGAAGGATTGTAAATGGGGTATGTAGTTGAGGGGGCGTCGAGACGTGGTCCCGAAATGTAGTGTGTTATAACCGATGCAAGATAAAAAAAACCCCATTTAATTGGTTTAACATTAGTTAAAAACCTCGAGTATATATAGATCGATATCCCCGCACCACTTTACCCCGAAATTTTCGACCTATCCATCGGAAATCTCCACAGGCACGCGCTATCCGCTGAACGGTGGCGCTCTTACAATAGCAGCAGCAGCCTCTCGGATCCATATCTCTCTGTCTCTCTCTTTCTCTTTCTCCGTTCGGAAACCCGTTCGAGCGTACACATACATATACAGATGGACGGAAGGGAGAAAGAGGACCGTAAACATCACGAGGGGGCGGAAAAGCCGCGCGGCAGGTCAGTCGTCGTCGCGTGTGGAATTTTCGGCGGTTTTCGGTGTTGTGAGAACGCCTACTTTGCACGTGCGGCTAGCTGAAACGGGCGTGTGTTATTTCGCTTTTGGGAGATGTGGAGGAGAGGCTTGACTCGACAAGGGAAAGTTAATAAAGTAGTTTTAGAGAGAGATTTTTTTCTTTTCTCTTGTTGCGGTTGATATGCACGTTAGACTACACTGCACGTGGTGATTATAAGGCTGCACACGCGTTTGGTTATGTAAAACGAGTACGGCGGTGTATTTATTGTCCGCGGGTTGCTTTTAACTCGACTATTAAAAAGCTTCTGATCTGTGTTCTATAATAGTTATAATTTTGTACTACTTATAACGAATCTGGAGAACGTTCAACTTGCGTCACGTAATAGATATTTTAGAACAAAAATCAGAAACTTTTTAACGCTCTTTGTGAGCGATTAAATATAGGAGAATAATTATATGCGTCGTGACTTACCTTCTGGACATGTACACTTGTAGGTGAAGTTGTCGATCTGATGGCAGACGCCGCCGTTTTGACACGGCGACGGGTCGCAAGGGATGTACTCGCCTTCGCAATTCTGGCCGGTGTATCCGCTGTTGCACATACATCTGTGCAGGTAGAAAATAGATTAGTACTCGCAGTATAAATACAATAGTATAAATAGTATATATATTTTTTAGTATGATGATTTTTTAAAAAAGGCATTCATTTCGGGTTAGAAAGAAAGAAAACGTTTTTATACGTCCAAAGAGTCAACGAACTTAACGAACACGCTAAACCTTGCAATCAATGTTCCCCACGATTATTTAATCAGAGTCGCTAAAAAATTACAGGCTCGTAAAAAAAAAGTACCGATGACATAAAAATTTTTCGAAAATTCGTATATAGCCCCGCGTACGCGCTCATTTTTCCACGTGCATTCCAACCGTGCAAAAAGCCAATCTTTCTCTCTCTCTTGCGCTTTACGACTGCTATCGATTTAATTATAGAATACCACTATTTTTATGCGATAAAACAAAACGGGTAATACCGGCACGGTGCCGATAAAAATAAGCGACTTTTCGACATAAGGAAAGCCATTAAATTCGCGTACGCGCATAAAATCCGGCACCGCGAGCGCGCATGGGGCTGACCGGCAATCGTAAAATTCGACTACAAAGTCGAGAAAAATTAGAAGCCGATAAAGATAAAGCCGCACGAATGCAGAGGGAGAGAGAAAGAAAGAGTTAACGAGCCCTGAATAGGGGAGCACGCAGTGACGTTATCGGCTGCCCGTCCGCGATTTTAAGGTGGCCTTTATCGGAGATTCAACATTTTTTTTTTATTCTTTATGGGAAAGACGTTAAAATTAATTCACTCGAAAATGATCAGTTTTTTAACTGGTATGTATAATTGAATATATACCGCGATAAAGTATATAAGGATATTAGTGCACTGAAAGTTAGACACAATTGACAGCGATGACACTTTTTGAGAAACGACTTTTTAGGTTAGGATTCGCCTCCTATATACTTTTTAAGGCTCAATTAAAAGATGATTTTACATTTGAAATTATCGTGCAATAAGGCATTACGCGATGAAACCACCTTATACGCGCGGGGGGAGGACTCTCGTCGTCGCGCAGTGTCTCGCGTTACGCGCGCAGCGTTAGATTACGCGGCGAGTGCAAAGAAAGCAGCGCGGGGTTTCAGGTACGATCGACTCCCTTTTCCGAGCTGTGTCACGATTCGCCGTACGGGCGTAGTACGTAGCGAAGAAAATTTGTGAAAAATCGAGACGTGTTCTAGAGTTATAGAATTTAACCGTGATCATAATTTTTTTGACAGGTCGCGTAAAACTGTGGTTATATTATACTTTGGAAATTTGAATGACGTCTGTACTCTCTATAAAGTTGAATTAGTGACCACTAAACATTAGTTAAAAAATATTCACTAATTCTACGGTGGATCAATTTTTACTAATATTTAGTGGTTTTTTCACTAATTCAACTTTAGAGAGTAAAGTTAGTTTATTATGTGCACGATGGTGATAAATTAATTACTTTTTAATGCAGATT
>UXGD01000792.1:0-46210 GCA_900474315.1 Torymus auratus
ATTGACTGAAAAGACCAAGACAAGAGAGAAATTTTCAAGAATTTACAAGAGCGAGACAATATAAGTACAGAAATATCGTATTATCTTGCTCTCAACACGCTGCTAAAACAGCAGCTTCCGTCAATCTCCCTCTCCCATTCCCATATGTATTCAAAGGCGTCAATTTTCGCGCGCTTAGCTGCTGCTTATCCTCCGTGTAATTGAAAGCGGCGGGGGCTTCAACTTTACGATTGCCCCAAGGACGAAAAACGCGGCCTCCTAATTAACCGCGACTGAGTTCATCAAAATCGCCGTTAAAGCGTGCCTATACACTATATAAACGAGAGATCGCAGGCGGCATCGGTGTTATGACGCGTGAGTCTTGTCTCGTGTAAGTAGGTACAAGCGCGGTTGTACGGCCATGTCGGGAGTGAGGATACAGGGGGGTATAATGAGTACATGGGCAAAAAATTTACGGTAATTATACGGGCATATACGTGAGCGGGTCACTCAGCTCGCGACGACGAATTCGCGGACGGTTAAGAGGGTGATGTACGGTTGTACGGTGAGCCGTGTGATTTATATAACTGATTATGTATTCGCGAGTGATTGTTTTTTGTAAGGGGGTGTTTGGACGCGGTCGTGTAATTATCCGAGGCTGTGGGTTGTAGTTCGAGTTGTAAAAATGTTTACAATGTGTGCTTGTTACGTAATATATAACATTATTAAGAACTTCGTGGATTATTATATAGGTAGTATTTTAAAAATATTTGTTCAACTTTATTCGTGAGTATACGTTTCCGTTTTAATAATTCAAACGTCCGTTTTAAAATATTATAATAACCTCGTTCTCAGTATATAAATTACCTTTGAAAAATATGAAAAGGAAAAAATTGCCATCAAGGCACCGTCTGAAATATGTATTTATATTCTAATGGCAGGAAGTATAAAAATGTCCAAATAATTGAATATGAAAGACTTATGAGAATAAAATGGAAATACAGAAGTGGGTTTAATAAGAGCCATAAAAATCTACGAGTATAGCGAGCGAATCTAAACCTACTACTACCACCACATCGATTTCTATTCATCACTATAAACTAGAGATGTAAAATTAGAAGATTTCATTGCTACACTCCGCTAAATAGCAAACGCGATATCGCGAACTAATCGATCGATTGAAATTATGAAATCTAACACGATTAAAACGCAACGCCCAACCCTACACGCATACACCGGCTTTCAGATGACTCATAACCGCTGTATTTATTAACAACCGTGGCTAGCCTATAAACTTTCCACGGGTGAAAAACATTCGTATAAATCCTCCGGCAGACGAAAAACGACATTCGAAAGTATCGTTAAAAAGCATCGGTCCCGAATCGCACATAAATAACCGCCCTAATAGAGATGTAATTTGCAATTCAATGCATAAAGAAGTATAATCGTCGCGGAATTACGAATTTACCGTATAGTGCCTGCCGCATATTATACACGCGCGCGAACGAGCGTTTGACAAAACTCCGGTGAAACTTTCTCTGTAGCAGCTGGACACTTTGCGGTGCTCGTTTTTTCCTAGCGCAGGTCTCGCGCGCGCGCCTTCTAATCGCGCGACCGGGCGACACAAGGAATTATTTATGCGAGAAAAGGCCTTTCCTCGTTCCTGTTTCGCGCGAAATTGGAATATAAAACGCGCGGGCTTTTGAGAGAGAGAGAGTTACAAGTGGCACCCGGGAGATTTTAGTCTTGAATGCAATCGAATGGGTGCAATTTGAAATTTTTATTCGGTTTATGGTTAATTATGGATATGAGAGTATAGACGTATTTTTTGGATCTGGGGTAACTTTTAGAGGTTATTACGTAGATAATGTACTTTGCCTACGTTGTTGGATTCTTTAAGGCTATGTCGAAGCGCGTTAAGTGCTCGAAAAATTTTAAGCGATATCCGGCTGCGCTTGCACTTTCGGTTTAACATGGGTCCATAAAATAAACGCTCCTTTCATGCTTATCTTAACTCCTTGTACACATTTTACTGTTAGACTTTTAAGAACTATATTTAACGAAATTTATACGATATTTTGGACAAAAGTGACAGTTGACTGAGAATAAAATCGAATAAAATCGGAGATCGTACGTTTGATTTTATTGAAAAGATTACGATTAAACGTGATTTTAAAGAGCTTTAGCGAAAAAAGGCGACTGTAACGATGCATTAAATTATTTTAAAATTTATCTGTGTGTACATATATAATATGGGACTTAAGCGGATTATTCGATCACACATAAAGTGCATTATTTGTGAGTTTACATAAAGAGCGATTATTATTTAAATGCGTAATAATGGAGTCCGATGCAAGTCGATTAAATCAATATTGGCTGCCAACTATATACTCTGCTTCATAAACTGCTTACCATTATACAGACGCAGTAAATTTCACTTTTTAAGTCAGTTCTTTTTAAAACTTAAAAAATATAAAATCGGCATTCAATTTTGACATACGACGACGCATTGCATCAAATTTTATATACATCACCGACAAGAAAACTTCTAATTCGATTTATACCTTTCGCAATCCCCAATCCAATTTATAGCCCATAAAACTTTATCAACCGAAATCACTCTAAAATCACTGTCAACCTTAATTTCCACCATACCTCCGGCACGGCTAAATTCCGCGACGCCAGCCAACTCTTTCGTCTCGCCCGATTGATCTCGCACACATAGATACACGCACGCGTGCTAATCCGCGCGCGACTCGCTGGCGCGTGCCACGAGTTTCTCTCTCCTTCTCTCGCGCGCCTGGTATCTTCGCCATCTCGTTACACGGCTCATTCGGCATTTGCCGCGTGTGCGACAGGCCGCTGGCGATCCGCGAGTTGCAGCGCGTGCCCCGCATGCGCGAACGCCATATCGCGGTACGCGTGCGGAGTGTGAATTGTCCTTTTTTCTGTGATTAGAGTTGGATTAATTGGGATTTCTTGGATTTGGAAAGAGATTAGAAGGGTTAAATATAGGAGATAAAAAATTATCGTTTGATTGTAGAATATTGTTTATTGGCTGGAGAGCTGAAAAATATAATGATGAAATGAATGTTTTTCTTTGGGGTGAGGAATAGGAAACAGTGTGGAATGTCGCACTGCGCAGGCGTCTATTAATCAGCCCCGAATTAAACATTCAAGTCACGCGCACGGTCGTTACTCACAGCATTCTTCCAAGTGCCCACGTTTCCACGATTTTCTTAACACCTAACTATTGTAGTTCACGGAGCACGTAAAATTCACCATGAACTATTGTGTACCTATACGGTCCCATATTTCAATCACGCCTTAGAAATCGTTCAGTATACTGTCAATCGCGCGACGTCCTAAAATTTGCTATTCGATGAAAGAATCAGATGTTTATCGATCATAGTCACCGGAACTCTAGCGGAATTTTAAAACACGCCGAGTTAATTTATGACTTTAGAATAAATCTAGCCGCCTGTGATAATGAGGATACAGATTTCACAATAGGTTTGAATTGTTCGTTTTTCTAGAGCATCCGCGTCGTTAATTTCTTAATTTAACGGCTCGTAGACGAGAGTGTATAAATTTTTGTTGTCATTTAGCCAGATTATTTAGAGCCCTGCGAGATGTTATTAGAGCACTTAAATTTTATCGTCATATTTATTCATCCGACGAGCAGAAAATGATCGATTTACCTTTCAAATTAGAGCTCTGAAAATATCCGAGAAATTAATTAAATGAATGTTACTGCTCTACGAAGCATTGAGTGTACGTGTATAAATTAGATGCAAATTAATCTGTCACATGCCGTTTGGATATTACGACGTACTAAGTCAATATACCAGTAATATTTAGGTTAGAAAAATCTCTCTGCTCAATCTCGCGGAAACTTCGCCGACCTACACCACACTCGAAAGAAAAAACACAAAAGCCAAATCAATTACTTTCGAAATATATATATACCACCGAAACCTAAGCCAATACATTACCCCTAATAAGCAGAAAAAAAAGAATCGTTTCTCTTAATCACTTATTACCCCTGCCGCTCGAGCGTATAAATAACCGTGGCAAGTACCGGCCGGCAATTCGCCACGCTCATTTCTTTCTCCTCGGGATTCTTCGCGATTGTTTTCTCGCCGGGTAATTACAGCGCGTCCGAGGCGCATAAAAATCGCTTTAAAACGCGCGCGCTTCTCCGAGTGAGAGAACGATTTTCGCCAGCATGAAGCGCGACGAATAATTTATGAAATATAAATCCGCCGCGCGAGTCTGCCAGCCGCCCTCCGACGAATTTAACCGCTCCTTACCACGCCTCTCTTCTTCTACCTCCCATCCCTCGTGCGTTTTGCATCTCTAGTGCGCGCTCTGCTTTGAAATTCCCCCCCTGAGTTTATTTTCCTTGCGGAGGCCTCCTTTTGTTCCTCTAATTAGTCTTCATTATTTTTCATGCGTCGTTTTGGTCACTGCTGTAATACCGCGGACTTTTTGTCTCGCGGGGTATTAACTCGGAGAGGGAGAGAGTCCTGTTCGCTCGTTTTCTTCGTTGTCGCGAGCGCGCGCGGGTAAGGTACTTCTTTATCGCTGCATGTGTGTGTACGTACGGTCTTGTGCAGCGCTGTTTTAATATCCTTCGCGTGCGTGTTCGCTGATGAGGTACATAAAGTAGCCTTTTTGCTCGGTTTTAATGTTTAGACACTGCGATTGTCATGCGCGGCTGTACAGGAGTAAAAGAAAGTCTTTTTTAAAGGTGTTGTATGGTATATTTAATCGCCGATCGATAGATTTACTTTGTAGACTTTAATTGGTTTATAATTTACACGCGGTGTTGAACGATCTCAATTAGTATATTTTTAATTTATTGAGTGATGCTATGTTTTTCTTCAGTTTATTTGTTTTTGATAGATGTATAACATACTACATGCATATTTTTTGTCATACGGGGTTTTACAAAGTTTTCAGAGGTTTTCTTAATAGCAATAATCTCAAAGGGGAAATTCTATGAAGAAATTCCAAGACTATAGTTTTTTGGTTAAAAGTAAAGAAACGAAGAATAAATTCACGAATATCATAAGTTTTTCATATCGAGGTAATTTACATCCACATTTAACATGCAACTTATGCCATTCGCGAATTATAAACATCGCGCCCGCTGGCAAAGCCAAAAAATATATAAAAATAAAAAGCAGAACCTCCGCAGTCGCAGACAATCCCAAGACGAGGCACTGAAATGACTCAAGTCCAGACCTCGAAAGCCACCGCAGTAACAGAGTCATTTGTTTACCACCTCTGTTCCTCTCCTCTCCTCTCGAAAGGACCCACAATGGCTTTCGTTTAAACTCTTTTCCTTCTTTCTCTCTTCCCTCTTGTCTCCTCTCCTTCTTTTTTCCACGCGCTCGTGCGCACACGTATTGCTCTCTCGCCTCCTCTCTTCCGGACCGAGAAATTCCTGAATGGCACGGCCGCGGCTACTTAACGTCGATCTAATGACGCGGCAGATTGTAATCGCTTGTCTCTCTTTCTCATTCTCGCAGCGATCGAATGACAACTCGGAATGTTTATGACCGCTGCAGTTGAAATATATTCTGTCAATGAATGGGGTTTCTAATTATGCCGTCTGTTTGGAGGATTGATGCAGAAACAATTAAAATTTTCAATGTCGGGTGGTTGTAATCTTTTTCACGGCGTTTTGAATAACGATTATATATAGTTTGAGAGTTAAATTGTCGTCGAATGAAGGGAAAATTTGATTGCGTATACCTAATTGTTATTTTTCTTTTATGTTGCAGGTGAGTTACTGAAAAGGTTATTTTATTAAAGCTTCTCGAGCACGTAGGTAAGTTCATTAATAATTTATATCAAAGAATAACTGTTACGTCTCCCATAATCACACACTTAACCTTAGAAAAATATAATAATTTCTTCTTCTATCAATCAAGATACCTCTACCACTCAAATTTCAATAGACCATTGCGTAGACACAACCACCATCCTGTGAAATCCAATCGCTCATCAAACGGCGCACTACTTTGAACGTATTAATCGTCGGCGCTCGATAACTCAACGGATTCCCTTTCCGATAAACAAGACGTGTGTGCATGCGCGTGCATGGAATCAAGCTGTTTATTGCATTAGCAGAGAGCGTTTCCGCGAAACAATCATAATCTCGCGTTCGCGATCTTCTCTCTCTTCACAGCGTGCGTATATACGCAGAGAGATGTCAACCTACCGCTGGGTGGTGCTGACAACTCGTCCGCGCCGCACGGTCATCAATTAAAGCGAGCACCGAGCTGGAGAGTTGGAGATGAAAGGAAAATCGCGCGTATATTAGTTAGGAGGATGGAATGCGTGTGTATGTTGCTCTTTAACAAATTTTTCTTATTGAACGCTTTTTTTTTAGTTGTAAAGATTGATTTTTAAGAAAAAATCAGAAATAAAATATTTTTGATAAATTTAGATCAATGAAAGGTTTAATTATATTTGTATGGAAAGTAATGACTATATATCTATAAGTATTGTGTGTAATAAATGATTTTATAGAGTAGTTACAAAATGCATTGTTGTAGAAGAAACATTTTAGGTGATAATATACGTCACGAAGAGAATAAAAAATAACACTGAATATCACATTAAACGTCATAATATTTGTTACACATCTATTCACTCCTCCAAAACACACACCATAAAAATCAACACAAAGCCAACTCTCTTGACGTTGCCGCCCCTAATTGTATCCCTCCAAAAAAAGGAAATCATAAACTGTCCTTACACCTCACCTCTAATACTCCACATTCCTCCACCTTTTACTCACATCCCATAGATACCCTCTCACACCTGGCACAATTTACGACTCTTCCCAAATAAAACCAAACGCGGCCGGAAAATAGCGTCATTAACGATCCCCCGATCCAATCAGATAGAAAATCTATATACGCCGCGTCGACGGCTATTTTGACATTCGGCTCTTCTCCCTCTCCCCTATAATCGAATGCGATTCGTCTCCAGCGGCGCTCGGGCCTGTTTGTGTACCTACCTGCGGCGTGCGCGAGCGCACAATGGGGTCCAGACCGCGGCGCGCGAGAACAAGCAGCCTCGAGTATCTCGAGTGTTCTTTCTCACACGCGTGCGCACCGCACAATGACTTTGTTTTCCAGACGGGGTGGAGTCAAGTGGAGGATGTGTGTGCGCTGGTGCTGCGGTGGTCGTTAGTGTGGATTTTATAGGGAACGGTAGAACCAGTTTGTCTTTTGTAATTTTTATGAATATTCGGTGAAATTAGTTGTAAATGTGTATGGAAAAACTGGTTTGGAGTAGTATATGCGAAGTGAGCGTTTTTCCTTGGGATTTTACGATCGGCTTTGGTTATGGAAAATTTGTAAATGGACGGTTTTAATTGGTAATGCGATCCTAAATTTCGTTTCAACAATTATGGTTGTAATTAGCAGTTTGATAGAAATAATCTGTGGCGAAATTCGTGCTTTAGTATGTGATAATTAGATCTTATTCGAATAAGTCGGAATATTTTGTAACTTCGGTTGTTTTCGATTTAGAATTAGAAAGGTTTAATAGTACTTAAAACGTTAATTAACATTTTCCCATTTCCACTGTTTTTTAAAACCACTTATAATTTTTATTCCTGTTTGACAACTATTATAATTCCATATATTTCAAATGAATTCAAAAGTAGCATTAATCATTTTGCTTCTGTAAAATAAAAACTTCACATTCCTCTTTACTCATCCACACTAAAGACCATAGTTATTTAATATAGACACCAACCCATTCAAACCATCAACTTGTTTCCATAATCCGACATCCCCATATCCTCGTAAAATCCTCCCAAATCCTCAATTCTCAATTTACCTCCGATTCTTCCTTTGCCGTCACACACGCGCCTATAATCCCCGCTCTCCCTTATCATATCGCTCGCTCCCACCTTGCACCGCACTTACGCAGCTCGGCTGGCCGCGTGGGCGTCAGGAATGCCGCTCCTCGTAACTTCCCTATCGGTCTCAGTGTCTTTCTCTTTCTCTCACTCTAACGGACCGTCGAAAATCGTAAGGACGCGGGTTCCCGGTGGTCCTCGCTCGATTCGGACGATTTATCGGCACCTTTGTGTGAGTGCTACGCGGGGGGAAGGGCTTGATTTTGATTCGTGGACTTTTGTGAGGACGATTGAGCGCCTGAGATACGAGCGCTGATGAGGAATTTTTATGACGGTTACGCCGCGGTTATTTTGTTTATGAGGTTTAATGGTTTTTTTTCTCCTCTTCTTCTTTTTTTCGTGGGGAGATAAAGTTTTCTTTGGTCGTTTTAGAGGCGCAAGGATGGCCTTTAATTAATTTTATTATATACAAACTTGAGATATTTCGTTGATTAAAAAGCTTGAATAATTCGGGTTTCGCGATATCTGTAATCTTGTTACAAGAATAATTATTCTTATTCGGAGTAACCGCGGGCATTTAATTATCAGTATTAATCGGCGAATTTGCTTCTCAAAAGTCGACCATGAATGTTTCCGCACGACCTCCGCCGCTTAAAAGGCAAAAATTTTTAATGCCAATTATATTAATATAAAAAAATCCTTCACGACGCTTTTAAAACGTCGCCTTAAAAATGTCACGTAGTTACTCAAACCGAGGAGCACTTTAACGCACCACCGATAACCACACCGCGGTTACACGCTTATTTTACATACCCGTAGCCGCGCCAAATAAAATTTATCAAACTCTCATTTCGCTCCGTAATACTACTGCGCCTCTCAAAATTCGCATCCGCACAATCGCTAAAAACCTCTCTCTTCCAACCAATCAACTCTCTCTCTCCCGTCAATTAATTCCCCCTATCGAACAACTCAAAATCCCGATACCCACCCCCTCTCGACAAAAAAAAAAAAAAATATACCTCTCCAAGCGAAATCGGAGGGAGCAAATGATTTTGTCATGTCGTTAAAACGTTATGGTAATTAATGCAACCTGTCGCTCGACCGCTGAAGACGGACTCGATGGCCATCGCGGCCTGTCAGTCAGTTCGGCGCGCGCTCGAAAATCTGGTCCCGAGGCTTTGACGCGCCGAGTGACATGCGCGTACGTTACTGGCTACGGGAGAGTATGTGGCGTGAAATTTGCGCGGCAGCGCGATGTTTGGCCGTGTCATCGATGAATGCCACGATTGAGATGCCGCCGTTGCCGGGAATTTCGAGGTGACAAGGCGGTCGGTTTGAAGGTTTTTTTGGTGGTGGGTGGATGAGTTGCATATTTGGGATTTGAATCGGTTTGACAATACTATAGAGTTAGTAGAAAGTATTTTGCTTGTTTTATGAAATGGCTAGGTTTTGATTGAATCAAATGTTTTTTTAGTTATGACGTTAAAAAAAAACTTTTATTGCTTCCTTAACTTTGATTCTCTAAAACAGTGACAAAACTTGAATTTTTAAGTTGTTTATACCGTTCGTACACCAATCTATACGATTATTAATTAAACATCATCTCTTACGACATCGTATAGGCAGAATCTTTTATCTTATTCGAAAGTTCCTCATGAATACTCTACCACGATTATCCTAACAATATTCGAAAAATTTCATTGTCCAAAACAAGACATTACTTTTTATCACTATAGGCTCCACACGCGGTTATCCATATACATCAATATATGAATAGCTCCGAAAGAAATTTCAGTCGTGACGCAGCAGCGGCGCCGCCGCTCAGGTATATAACGGATAGCCTGTATCATCGATAAATTTGTCCACTCTCGCTCCTCCCTCTTTCTCTCTTTCCGATACTTTTTATCTCGCGAAGGAATTCGCCGAGGGAGAGAAGAAAAATAAAATTGGAATGTCAATGCACGGTAGCCGGGACGAGTACCAGTATTTTTAACGGAATTACTGCTCAATCTTTATTAGACGCGGCAAATTCTGTATTTATTAGAAGATATTTCATAAAAGAGTCGTTTGGCGTTTAATGAATTTCCGCACATAACATGCTTATAATCCTAAGTAATACACTTTTATCCCATATTTTTATCGCAATCTGTCATTTAATCCTTAACGCTCGTCGCGTCTCGCGTAGAGTATATCCTTAATTACTTTATGCAAACCTCGTTGTAAATTATTTAAAGCGACGTTGAAATATATGACACTAGTATGAGCGCGGGTATTATGGAAATTAAGGTTTTCAAGTGACTTGTCTTCAAAGTACATAAATCTTTAATCATGTCAAGAGCGATGCTCTTAAATATCTTAACATTGTCGCGCAATCTGTTTCGTGCCCGTTAATGGCGATGGAGAATATTTCGAACGCGTACATCGATACTCGCGTCGTAAAGTAAGATTCATTCGTAATTAAATCAAAAATAATATGCGCTGCAGTACAGCACGTGTATATGACACACGACGCAGGGCTTCATTCTTTCGCAATCGCCGATAAATTCGTCTTTCATCCACAGAAAAACCCATCGACGAATCCAACAGTATAACAGCTTTGTGTGCCCCGAGGATTTTGCATCTCGACGTTATTATTGAAAAACTGCGTAATAACCACATCACGACGAACTTATGCAAATTAATTGTCGCAATGATTCATCGGCGATGTAAAATCCGCAAACTGTGCCGCTGCGACGCGCAGGCATCCGCAAACTCTCTCTAACCACTCCGTCATCTTTATTCCGAACCTCGATTCCTATATACCCGCAAAATACCCATAAATAGAAAACCGCAAACGCCGAGCGCATTCAATTAGCATCGTCCATTAAAAATCGACGTATATATCCCTGCTAATAAAAGCCTATACGCATGCTCGCGGCTCGGTGAAATATCGAACCGCGCAACGGCTCCCCGCTTATTAATTCAATGCCGGCAATGACACACAGCGGGCGCATCCTCATACATATAATATAAATCGATACCCGACGCATCGATCAGCGGCGCGTCGTCCTCGCATATAGGAATCAAAATAATTTCCTTTATCGCGGGCGACGCTCTCCTCCGCCGTCGCCTTATCGACGTCGCTCCATCTCCATCTCTTATCGCGGCGTATAATTTGACAGGACGATGATGGATATTAACGTTCCAGGCGCGGGAAAATGGGTATAGGTTTTCAAGGACGGGTGTATATAGCCTCGGGCGTGGAAAAGGCGTGCGCAAGAATGCAGTACGTCGATGATCTATCGCGTTGTGGCTGCCGATCGATCTTTATCGCGGTGGTTGCGTATGGTAGCGTCTCGCGAGCGCGCAGATCTGGCCTCTCTCGCCGTATAGTCTAATGTTTCGCTAATGTTTGCGTGTGTTTCTATGGACTTGCTTGATTCATGGGGTTTTCGGCCATTTGTCAAGGAATTATGATTTTTTTTTCAGCCATTGGAGTGTAAATGTAGGGATTGGGTGTATAATTGAAACACAGTTTTATTAATAAATGGTTGAAAGCTAGGTATTTGGAATTAATAATGCCGTTGGATAAAATAACGCAATTTCTGAAAGTACCAGTTGGTGTCGCTCGTAGAGATTCCAATAACCGTTGATGATTCTAATTTATTACACTTGAAATACCTATAATAATTTGATTATAATCAACTCGTAATATGCACTTCCAAGACGATCATTAGACAACTATTCATATACTCAACTGCAAATCAAACGTAAATATATCCTTTCAATTCCTGCGTGTATAATCTATTGTATCATCATTAAATCCACTTTTTCCATTCATTTTTAATCAATTTTTTTTAATCTTTTCCTCACCCTAAACAACACATTTCCAATTTCCACATATGTAAACATCTGAAAAGTACATAAAACTCGAAATTCGTCGCTTCGCCGCTGATAAGCCACCATACACCGCGCCGAAAGCATCAGGAGATTCCAGAAAACCGGTAAATGTCCGGTAGCTTCTCTCACTACCTCTCGCGTTCGTCAGCTCCGCTCATAAATTAAGTGCCGCGAGAGCGCGCGGCAACCTCATCCCTTATCGGTATAAATCATCCCTAATTCGTCGACTGGGCAATTAACGAAAACTCCGGGTATATATATGCATCCATTAATTAATTTCCCCGTTTTCAGCAACGCCGACTTTTCGTCCTTCACTCTCTTATACCTGCATCTCTCTCTCTCCCGCCATTAATATGATCTATGTCTTGGCTCCTGTGGCTACCGACGCTTTCCTCTCTCCTCGTCCTCCTCTGCGAGAGAGATCTTATCTCGCGACGACCTCCACTTTGTGAGGCCCCGAGGCTCTCGCGCGGCTGAGCCTCACTTACATATAGATTGAAGCTCGTTCCTCTTACGGGCAAGAGGTATATACGCGCGAGCGCACGGCGAGGTATTGCCAATATCCCAGCCGACGCAGCAGCATTGGCTTAATGAAAATGGCCGGTGATAACGTTGCGCTGCAATGCTGCTGTGGTGACGCGCTTTTTTCGCCCTCGTTGTACGGGTCGTTCTTTTTTTTAGGGGAGGAGGGATATGTGTCGTCGTTTCGTGCACCAGCGCGATGAAACAAAAAAAAAGAGTACGCTGGAACGCGAGTTTGACGTTTTTTTCTTCGTCGTTCTCGCAGATGGTGGGTTATAAATTGGTTCGCCGAGATCGAGGGTGGAATGCTCGGGAAAGTGATGCGGGGCTTGGAAGATCGGTATCGTTTAAATTCGGAGATTTTAAAGAAGTAAATACGAAGTACTCGGTTCGGGGAAGTATGGCTTCCCGCCAATATATTTGTCTTGAATTTTATTGAATTATGGAGCTTAAAGTAGGTATATGTAAATAAATATTAACGAGTTTATATAATTGTGTGCTTATTCATATTCGAAAATCTCTTCAAAGGTTAATTTTAATTGAAACGACCACTTTAGCAAGAATCAATTATTAATACCATTTTATTTCATATAGCTGTCTTGTTAAATATAAAATTTTAATGTAAAACGACTAAAATTCACTATAAACTTATTGTCTATAAAAATATAAAACTTTTTTGATAAATCATATCAGCATTTCTTCGACGAGCAACCCGTAAATAACACCCTACCGATAATATTTTGAATATAAATTTTCTTATTGATTCCCACAACACTAAATTTCCGCAAACTTCTTAACCAAAACTGGAACTTAAACGCCGCTAACCATACAAAAACGTCTCGAATAAGCTACTTTACACTACACACTCGTAGCTCTATCTTATCCATAACTAAATTCCCCGTATCTCTTCGCTAGCTCTTATTTATCAAATCACCCATTTAAATGCAATATTCATATCCGAGCAAAATTAAAACTCGCCGATATAGCTTCGGCACGGCGTCCTTTTAGAACATATTTACGCGTATTTACGGTGCGCGCGCGCGTAGCTTGCTCCGGACGCGTTTTATCTCACTCTCCGATCGAGAAATCGCTCGTTATTCGGCGCGAGAGCGCGATGACAAACGCAAAAAGTAGAGTAGACTGTGGCAGCGAAATGAAAATGAAAATAAAAAAATGAATAGGATGCGCCTAACTCATATACACCGAGCCCAATTTACATTTGCATATATATTCCGCCGGCGCTGAAATGGATCACCAGGATGATCCTCCCTCATTATCGCGTGACAATTAGCGGTGTCGGAGGAGTTTCGAGCCTCTAAATATATCGCGTGCCGAACGCGCGCGTCTCCTTTTATTAGGCCCGAGTGGTTCCCTTTGGTTCGTTGGACAAGGTAAAAGAAGGAGAGAGTAAACGTGTGTGTGTGCGGATGTCTGGGGCCCTTAATTAGCGCGAAATCACAATCCTAAATATTCGCTTTTATTTGGTGGTGGGACCGCGCGTGGAAAGAAGAAATTACTTTGGTTGTTTATTGAAATTCGTGCATCAAGGACGACCCGTAGTCGTCGATTTCTTTTTTAATTTGTGGGAGTTTGATTATTTTGTATATAATAAGTAGTGTGTGAATGCTTGAAGTCATTACGGAAGAACGTTGATATTAAGTATGTGTTTATAATCTATATATGATTTTCATGATATACTAAATCTGAATTTAATCTCAAAATTAAATTAGAAAAACTTGTTTTTAAAATTTATTTAATTTAACGTATTCGGATAGAAAAAAAAATGATATCTAGCTCTTAAAACTTTTTCTACCAACAGTCTAATTAACAGGTTATCTCAAAAGCTACATAAAATTATATCATCATTAAATTAATTATTTTTTTCAAAAAATAATAAAATGAATTCATATACTTCTTTCAAATGATTATAATTTACCTACTAAATAGGTATATAAAATTTAGAACACACGCATAGTCACACCGACAATCCCTAATTCTAGAACCTCTCACCCTATAAATACCAGCTCGCAACGAGAGGCAGGAATTAGAGGAAGCTACTTACGGCGTAAATCAGACACGAAATATACGCGCGTGCGTACCGCGCATTGTTGGATGACGCAGCGTAGAAATATATCGACGGTGCGCGAGGTGCACCCGTTAATTCCCGGGCTGCGCACCGAGTGATTTACGACTAATTAGGGCTAACAAGCTGTTTAGCTTATTATTACGCGCGCGTTTTGTCGAGGCGCCGCGGCGCGAAATCTATTGGATCGTAAATTCTTTTCTTCTACATAGCTATATAGTTGATCGGTGTGCTATAACGTGACGTGATGTTTGCTAAGGCGTAGGTCTCGAGTGCCGTTTAGTTGTCACGCGGATTTGGCTGTCGATTGATTATTCATAGAGTTTGATCATCAGCTTAAAGGAGATTGATGATTCGATATACGCGGAAATGGCGTCGAGAGCTGCGCCGTGTAGCTGAAAAATAATGGCTATTATAAATAGGTAATTAAAAAGATTATCTGCTTCGAGTATCTCCATTCATTGTAAATTAGGTTTCTTCATCAAAAAGAAATAAAAATCGAGCTGATTCATAGATCAGAAATAATCGTGGCGATGATGATATACATTTCGACTCAATTAAAAGAGCATTATATTGCTCACCGAGAAAAGCACCATAATCCCACTTGTTATACCACGTTTATTTATCCATATCAGTATTAAAACATCCTACTTTATCTCTTGTATCACAAGAAAATAAAGCCGCATATAATACAAGTGTTTTAAATTCGTTCGTATGCTACACGAGAACCTATATCCTTTGCTCCTGCCATCCCATAATTTTTAAATATTTTCCTCGTTCCACAACAAACCCACCAATAACCAATTCCCTTCTCCTCCTCCTCCCATCTCCTTATCGATACGCGCGATCGGCGCTACCACTTGCGCACACCGTATACCTACCTGCTCGTATACGTGTAGCACTAGCCCCCACAAATTCCGCTCTCTCTCTCTCTCTCTCTCGCGTACACAGCACCGTGTTCACATCCTTGCTCACACGCTCGCGCGTAAAATTTCCTCGCACCTCCGCTCTATCGATGTATCCATTCTACGCGCTGTATCTATGCGCCCGGTTACTACCAGGGAGAGAGAGAGAGTAGTCCTGTTCGACAAGAATGCAGAATCTCGCCGAGCGGGTACATGTAGCGCGTGCAAAACAATTACAAGCCTGTTAAATATCGTCGTAGCTGAATGGGAAGGGGGAGTAGAAAGGGAGAAGCGCGTGTACGTACAAACCGCGGCCTGTCTTCACGCCCGTCTAGTTGTCGCGCGGGCAAGTATGACCTCTTTATCAGTCATCGCGATAATCATGATGCGGTTAATCGCGGTGTCTGGGATGTGTAGCAATATGAAATTTCATGTTTGGTGCGCGGTGCGGTGAGCTTGAGAGAGACGTTCAGAAGTTAGTTTGGTTCATTTTTTCGTATTAATGTATCTTTTAGTCTATTATATACTACTGTGTTCATTTCAATTAATTTCTGAGAAAGGGCATTTTTAATCTAATTGATGCGTTTATCGAGCTGTATTGAACAAAGTTTTATACTAAATTTTATTAAATCTAACGGACCAAACTGTTTATTATATTAATGTTGTAAGTAATGAACAGTATATTTATATTTATAAACGGTGAGATGATAAAATGTAGTTTAAATTGATGTCACGTCTTGAAAATGCCTAAGTATGGAATGTCTCCTAATAAGTTTCGTTAATTATTTATTCAAAATCGTATATTATATTCGTGTTTTATGTCATTTTACAAAATATTTCATCAAGCAATTTAATTAAATCCTAAAATGTATTACGTACATGGCTTTATATAAAGCCACTCTGAAATTATGTCTCCACTTCTATTTACATTCGCCGCTTTAATAAGATTTTCAATCAAGAGACAAACTCGAAAACGAGCATCCGCGTCTCCACTCTGTAGGTCTAGTCATCATCACTTCGTTTGTTATTTTTCCGTACGCATCGTTTAGCTTTATTCAAATTTTCCGTTAATCGCCGTCGCCTGTCTTGGTAGAATCGCGAATAATCTAATGAGACGCGATTATTTACAATCAGAAATGATGCGTTGACGGATTTTAATAAGCTCGTTGAATACGCTACATAGCCACGACAGTTTCTGCAAAGTTTATTTACGACGTTTGCATGTAATTACGGTCGCAGTTTTTGGCGCTTTTGATCGCGCCGCCGCGACTTTTCGGTCTCGTCGATCTACTTTTACGGCTTTTCCGTACTAATTTATGACATTATTTTGGCTTGTTAGCACGCGAAATGATTAAAATTTTATGTTTTCTCAATCTTGTATAGAATATAATTGAGGTATTCGGTTTTCCCGATGCCACCCGCGAAGGAAAGCGTTTCTAATCACGTTATTCTTTTATGAAAATTTAAGGAAGACAGTAATCACGCTTCATGCATAAGCTATAAATAACGCGCCTGTCGATTCCTAATTATTCTCTTCATTACTTGATTAGAAATTGCCGACACTTTATTTACGATCCTTTAGACGTTAAAATTTGATTACCTACCAGCATATTTTCCAAAATTACTCTCTCTATCTCTCTCGCGTAACTACTACCTCGTAAATATCATTCCGAACTTATAAAAACCACTGAATAGAATAGATAAACTAGTCTTCACTCCCTCCTTCCACAATCCAATAAACTTCTAACTCACCATACCCAACAATCCCACACGTACCCTAGCAAAAAAATCCTCTTCCTGCTCTCTAACCACGGGAAACCGTCTCTATCTCTTTCCCCAAAACGACCGTTTCGATGCACCTTATCAGCGGCACCTCTCGTCACTCTAATCGCCCGGCCATTATAAATTCCGCTCCCCCTATAGCCGCGCGGAACTGAATTCGCGCACGGCGCGACAAGTCGCGCGAGTTTAGAGGGAGAATCTTTATGCAAATTAGAGGCAGTGCGCGCGGTCGCCGCAGCGCTCACAAAACAAGAGATAAGGGCAAAAAGGAGGGAGAGCCGGTCGTTGTCGTCGCCGAGGATCTCTCTCGCGAGTGTAGTTATACGCGGAGGTAGGAAGAGAGAAAGAGGGAGGAGAGGTTTTACAAGCGCTAAGGAGCGGGAATTTAAGGACGCTGCTTTGGAAAGCGTAGCGGGTATACTTTGCATGTTTTGAGGTGGCAGGGATTTTATTTCTTTTTTTGGGGGGGTGCTGGGGTGGGCGATAAAAAGGTAGATGATGGTCGCGCTTTATTCTATGATAATCATTATAGTGCTTGTATTTATCGTACATTGAATAGACTACTCAGTCTGTGATTTACAGAATTTTGTATCTTCCCATAAGTTTATACTTTCCGAGAATCGTCTCCTTGTATTATAGAAAATGACCAATTGTCTTCGCATCCTTTTATTACTCGTCATACAGTATTTTGATATCTTTGATTCCCTGCCATGAATATCAAAAGTATCATGCTAAAACTTTACACCCACTCTCGAACATCCCAGGAATCTTCTTTGTCCGTTCGAATATCAAAACAACTTCTCTATACCCTTTGACACACATTCAAATACGTTACACTCCAAAAACAACCTCCGCGCGCCGACAAAAAACAAAACGCTTACTCATATACCCTCCCGACCATAAACAAAGAAAACCCGACTTGCACATATATACCCACTTCGACTCGAGGCGTTTTTGCGATACCGTCACCGTTGCCTGTGCCATATTTCCAAGGCAATACGGCGCTACTATATGGGATTTCGCGATAACCCCCGATAAAAAAGCCTCATACGCGCGACTCCGCTGTCAGTGCGATAAACAACAATTTTCCCGAGCGAATCATTAAGATTGAAAGGCGAGAGCGAGCGTTCGCGAACGAGTTTGCCGCAGAAAACGTCTATGCAAATGAGAGTATAGCGCGAGCTGCAATTAACGGTCCGACGAAAAAGGCGCGCGCGCGCGTATAAGAGAGAGAGAAGCGCATTTTTCGGTGGCGGAGAAGTGTCTCTCCGCGTAATTGCCGCGCGCGATTAATCATCGGCTTATTTTTTTTTCCAACCGATCGGCATTGGGGATGGCGCGTGTACCTGAATTTTGCGCGAGCGTGAGATTGTTTCGTCGCGGGGCGCCGCTGCCGACGACGAATCGGCACGGACCAGAGATGTATACAAATGGTCGTGGGGCGGTTCATTAATTAGCTTAAATCTCGCGAGTAATGAAAAAGTGATTGATTGCCGCGGAGTGTGTGAGAGAGTAGTAGCCGATCGCCGATTTGTATATATATAGAGTGAGGCGGAAGGAAAAAAAAGGGGGACTAGCGCGTTGCGGCTGAATTAATCACTCGCGCGGCTGCATGGGGCTTTGTTTGATCGGGCGTCTATAAATAAAGAGGTATACACGGCGTTCGCGGAGTAATTAAAGTGTAAATAAACGGGGCTGGTATATTACCTTGTAATTATGGAATTATTGAAAGATTTGCAATCGCCGCACTCTACGGATAAAAATCGGTGTGGTTTATCTTTTGCAATAATCAGGGGGAACTTTAGCATAGGGAAATCGTTTCGATGAAGCAGTTAACATTTTCTAATAATTATAGCGTTGTTATAAGCGCGCGAGCTATTAATCGCACGATTTAAAAATGAAACCTAGAGATACGACCCAATCCATCAATTATAGTTTTATCTACAGAAAAAAGCTATTTCTTTGTATTATTATATCATCGACGAGGATCGATCTCGTAATAGCTAAATAATGTAATCATCACAGATCACAGATCGCTCGCATCGACAGTGTCTACTGTCGACTCCTCTATTACCCCCCAGCAATTAATCAATCAATTACCTCATTTGTCATCAACCGCTATACCGCCACAACACTTGCACACACATACACATCAAACAATCATCTTCCCCCTCGTATACCATCCAAAACCGCTTGTCTCTCGTCGTCTCTGTCTCCACGAGCAAATAATCGCGCATGTAATCGCAGACGGGGAGAGAGAGCAGAAAAAGCATAAATCACGTGCACGCGCTGCGCGCTTATCCATCAAGCGCATAGCGACGAAGGTCGCGGCGATTAGCCTCTCGCGAGCGCGCGCGTGATTGATTTGCCGTGTAAAATGGCCTTTAGTAGTACAGGAGAGCATCAGCGACGAGCCCGACGAGGCGGATCTTAATTATATGCGGCGGCGCGGCAGGAGTAAGTCGACGCTTTATCTAGGCTGCTTCATGATCTCCCTGTGTGCTGTGTAAGATGAGAAAGAGTATGTATGCGGAGCCGACAAAGGGAGGATGCTGCGCAGGGGAAGGATATAATATATGCGGTTCGTTTGATGCTAAGAGGTATGGAGGCTAATCGTTGGGATGTAACTGTTGTTGAGTAACGTTTTGATATTGTTTTATGCAATTGCCGTTTGTTTCTGGTTTCGATAAGAGCTGTATGCGATTGTTGGTTTTGGACTTCTTGTTATTGCAGGAATGAAGAATGTGCGCTGCGGCAGGAATGTTATCGCATTAAACGCGCATTTTCGAATGTTAAACACACGGTTATGGCTTTTGCATCTTGATAATAAGGCTGATAAATCATTGTTAAATGGTTTACGATATATTTAAATGATCCCCGGTGTATATACATTTCTATTTTAACAGCCTGACAATCTGTTGACGACTGTACAGCAGCTAGAGGTGCCTTTGGGAAATGATTGATATGAGGTCTTAAATGCACCGTGAATATGTGCTTTTTAAAGGCTTAAGAAAGTGAAAAGAGTATTAAAACCTTTTCAAATAGGCATAGCTAGTGTACATAAAGTATATCATTTTGTTCTATGTCAACGTTTCGACAACTCTTCACAGGTCTAAGTTTGATGTGAATTCCAATAACTGTAGTAAGTCATTCTAGTAACATTGCATTCATTTAACGTGCTGATTTTCAATTACTTAAATTTTGACGACATGTTGTATTCTTGCATGTACAGTTTTTGTCATACGCCCTCATAATATGCATCCCAATCCAATCTTCCTATAATATAAAAAGAACGCATCTCCCACCACATACAGAATCTCAAAACCCAAGAAAACTCGTTCGTAGCAATTTGTCCACTATCCCTAATGCCTCACTCCTCTCCTCTCCATACACCGGAGGAAAAATTCCGGGGATCAACGACACGCGCGCAGCTGCTACCTCCTCCGCCGCTTACCCGCTCATTATAATGAAGTCAGCGAGCTCGCGCGCGCGGTAGCCCGCCTTGTACGGCGCTGTATAACCCGCGCATACCTACCACGTGGGTCTCCGGTTCTTCGTCGTTGATGCGGAATTTCGCGATAAAATCGTTAGGGAGAGAGAGAGTTTGGAAATTAGTTTTTTTTTCCTTTTTCATAACAGATAATGGAGGCGCTTTCGATGTCAGCTGGACGCGCGCGGCGTTTTCACTTCTGTCTGTGTGACGGTTGGGAAAGATGGAGTGGAGGCTGTAAAAGACTTTCTGTTTTTTTGAGAGGAGTCAGAGATAAGGGTACTTTAGAGTATAGGAAAAGTAGCCGAGATTACGTACCGCTGGAAAGTCCGAGTTTCTACGTATTCTATACGTCTGGTTTCTTAATTTTACTAATGGACATTGATTATTCTGAAGCTGCCACGCGCGGCTTCTCCTTTCGAGCGCAACATATTCGAGTTATAATCCATATCAGCCTTGGAGCGCACCAGAAATAACCGTATATAATCCATACCGCATCCGGAACAAAGAATTATTATTCACGCGCGGAAAACCAACAACTTTGTTCTCCTCTCTCCGCGAATAAAACCCGCAGCCGAGCTCTCTCAGAGGGGCAATATTATTCTTTGACGAATTCGCGTTGTACAAACACGCGTTGTTGGGCAGGAATGCATTTGTCTCAGCAGCGACTGGCTGCAGCTAAAAGGAGCAGAAAAAAAGTCGAAACGACAACCCTTGAACCTGACGCGAGGCGATTATTATTCGCGCTTGCGCGAGCGAGGAGCACTCGAGAACTGTCGTCTATACTGCGAGGAAGTAGGGGACACCTCGTATATACTTTATTTTTCGTTCGCGGAGAGTAGCGATCCGTGACCGAGTGGCTGTTTACTCAGGCCGAGCGAAGGTAATGCGTTCTTCTTCCTCGCTGTGAGGTTTTTGAAGAATTTTCGAAAGCCCCTTCGGGAATCAAGAGCGTAATGGCTCGTTTGAATGCCGAAGTTATACTTTTTTTTTCAGCGCGCGGAGTTCGGTAAACAGAATTAAAGTGCGGGGCTGCGCGAGGTTAAAGTGGTTCGCGAGGATGCGACGGTGTGCGAGAGATATCATCAATAACAACAAGGTGGCTCAGTGGTCTCGCTTACTTTGTTAAGAGAGAATGCGGTATATTGCGGGAACACTTAGTGGGTACCGCATGAGTGTACTGGAAGATGCGCCGGAGGAAATTATGCACTTAAAGTAACAAGTGATATTTTTGTGCCGAGTGTTACACGGTTATGTGTGAAATGCACTTACATACATCTGCGACGCGTTTGAATTTACAGGTTGAAGTGTAAGAAGGCTGGAGAAAATTTCAACTTTAATTCGAAAGTTTTAAGATGCGTTCAATATACTTTGTCTGCAAGTTTCAATTAGTAATATATTAGTCATTAAAAGGCTTTTAAAAGTATTGAATAAAAATTGAAATACGCGTTATTTAATTCTCATTTTTAATACAGATTTTCAAATTTTGATCTTCCTTAATTTTTTACGCCGAACGCCGCGTTGTTGAAATTCACTTGAAAAATTAATTATCCGACTCAACTTTCCCATATATATTAATTTCGCCGCGCTAAATTTATTTAAGCTTTTCCTTAATAACGCCGACGCCCAATTTATTCTGGTCCTCGGCATTATTTAAATCGCCGCCTCCCTCAATAAATTCCCACCGTAGAGACGTCATAATAACCCGCGCGAAGCCCCCGAGCTCAAAGACACACACACACAAAATTTATCGCGAAAAATTCGTCGTTTTATTGGCGAGTATAAGTTTGTACAAGGCTGTCGTAAAGAATAAAGATACGCGCGCGCCTTTGAAGCGAAAAGTTCTCCGGCGCGGAGTAAAAAATCGTGTAGCCGGGGATTAAGAGCGTTTAGCTGGCGCGTAATAGCCCGTAATTGAAAGGCCCTCCGTGCGCGCGCCGGTTTTTGCCACACGCTATACACGTCTTCTTCGGCGAACAGCTGAAAATTGCCCGACGATTATAATCCGACGCCTCGGTGCGCCATTACGCCTAATAAATGTCCGATTGAATATACTCATTTGCGAGTGAGGTGTCGTTTTAGGAGATGAATGTATAGGTACGCGCGGTCTAGTTTTTGCCCCGTATAATAGTTGATTAATAATAGAGAATTTTTTAGCGGGAAAAGAGAGCAATGGTGATTGATTTCAAAGGCAAATCGTTCGTTTCCTCGCCGAGATTGGCTGGGAAATAACCGAGAATTGAAAGTTAACTAGTGTCTGTATTAAATTGATTGTTTTTTTAGCGTGATCGGAACTCGCTATTAAGGGAACACTTAAATTTTAATCAATAACGTATTTTCTTCAATGTATACCGAACTAGTTTTATAATAATCGGTTCGTATTTTCGAAACTTTATGCTTGTAACTATATTCAAACAATGAGTACATACCATTCAAAATCTGTACTATTCAAGAAAATTTAGTAAATTTATTTATCAAATCACACACATACCAGCACCCACCGATACATCAAGCCCGTCACCATCACTCCTCACACTTATAAAACCACTCACTCTCCCGGACACTCAAATCCATTCACGCGCCTCATCTCGAGCCATCCGACGATTCCTCGAAAAATCACAGCGCAGCAATTAAAGCCAGCGCGCGAGCTTTGCGCACTCAAAGCGACGCGTGAAAAATATGTCTTCTTGCGCGCGCGCATGTAGAACGAAAAATCGCGACGCACGCGCATATAATTCCGACGCGAACGCGCGCTCGTTAATAACACGGACTGTCGTCGGACGCGCTTGCGCATCAACGACAAGCAAAGCGTGTATACGTCCCTGAGGCGTCGTAAAACGCGCGCCGATACCAACGTACAGCTTCATTAGCCAAAGGAATGCGCAAGAGAGAGAAGGAGAGAGAGAGAGAGTCGCCCTGCGGGCCAGCCGCGCGCGTAATAGAGCGCGCGCATTATCATTTTTCTCCAGCGCGCGCATATACGGGGTTTTCGGTGGCGAGATATACTTAAGGTTGAGAGCAGAGATGTATATGTACATGTGTATGTGTGTGTAGGTATACTTGGGAGGGTACTTGAGATTTCGAAAGTGTCGCTGCTGCTGTTGCTGACGTGCTCATGGTTTTTGTGTAATGCAGATTAGTGATTTTTCTGGCGTTAGGTTTTGTAAGCTTAAGAATATTTAAGTAATATTATAACAACATATACTTAACGACGTGCACATAGGTATGGATGGAAATTGTAATCGTAAATATAATCATTTATTACTTTAAGGTTTTTAGGTAACAATATATAGATTGAGTCTTTCTAATATTTTATATGGCATGCATAAGCCTGAGAGTGATATATTATTAGCGTGACTTTACGAAAGCTACTGATATAGATTTTATTAAACCCATTAATGCATAAATATGACTTTATAAATCTGATTTAGAATTTATGAATAAAAAATAATTCCTGAATGATCTTCTCAAAGTGACTGAAATTTCCTTTACGACGCTAATTAACATTTTAAAAGGAACTCTATATGCCAAGAGAAAATACCTTTAATACAAGATTAATTGCAATTTTATTACGGAATATGATATACTTTAAGAGGGCGACTTTATATAGTGCCGGGGGAACGGCACCGGAGGGCGAGTGGAGGATAATTCACATCCCGAGTTTATACTAAGATATTTACTTAAAAGGTAAAAAATGCAAAGCAGTCGTAAAGGAGAGAAAAGTCCTCCCCTTATACTGCGATTTCGGGACGCGCGCATTTGAAGTCATAAAAGTGTGAAGCGCGCGAGTAATGCATAACGCGTAAGAGGATTCGAGCGCGCACGCGTGTGTATTATATATAAAAGTGCGACGATAAATTCGCTTCGGCGAAGTACTCGTCTCCTTGGCTTTGAGATGTGCGCGGGACTTTTCAAGAGAGTGAGATCGGGTCAATGGGAAGAGAGAGAAAAATTTATTCCCGAGGCACTTTTTATTGTGTGTAAGGCGAGAAATGGAAAAAGTTATGTAACTGCGTCTGCATTTTATGATATTTTAAAGGAAAGGTAGTTTTTATTAGCGTAATTAACTTAATTCCTTGAAATAATCAGTCAAAGTCCGGTTTTATTGTTCTAATCGATTACAAAATCATAGCAGTAATTAATTCAATGGTCGATATTATATGTAGACGTTGAATGTGCCGCTAATGTAGGTAAAATGGTTAAATGTGTATTATCAAAGAATGTGGAATTCATAAACGCGATTACATTTGTAATTAATTTCAGGTTCTAATGAACATGTTTGTTTGATAGATCACAGAAAGTTTCGTCCGCAATGCTACAGATATTTTGGTGTAAAATTAAATATTAAATTTCTATATGAAACTTCGCAAATTAAAACGTGTATATTATCAGAGCAGAAATCTCCTCTTAATTTATTTAGTTCCATTTAAATTTTTGTAATATACACTTTCGCAGTAATGAGAAAAAATAAGAAGGTATCTATAAAATGCTCTTAAATCAACTACATTTCTTGACTATGTCGATTTAGAATACCTTAAACAGAATTTTTGCATACACATAGGATCGTTTAATAAATTTATGACGTGATCGTTAATCATTGAACCTTAATTACTTTGTTACGCAACGATTCTCAAGCTGTTTATTGTATATTTTCGAAGCTTTATAGGTATGTAGTAAGGTGCAAAACATATAAGTCGATAATCTTTGCAATAATCATAAATTATATTTCTGGGCGTAAAATAAACATGAAGCTTTTTTAAAGTCACAAGAAAAAGAAATCTGAAGAATTCTTTTTTACGTCATGAAACGCTCTGCTTTACATTTACATATTTTCGACGAATCGAAGTAGTTAAGATCACTCTTTACAATGATACTCATAATGAATACTTATTCATAATGAACCTTATGAATAAGTATATGATAAAGATTTTTATAGTTTGTTAATAAAAACTGTTAAATTTTATTGAAATGACTTGTTTTTCACCTTTATAAAGATTACTCATTTATATGAAGTTAAAATTTGCCAAAAGTTCACACTCACACCCACACATTAATGCGGACATTTTTCAACAAAAAAGTGTTTTGGCTCTAAATCACTCAAAATGTATTTCTAACATGTTTTTAACAAAACTTAAATTTTTATTATTACTAAGCTTATTCTAGGAGAATGTAATGCATATACGACGAAAAGAGAAAAACTTTCAATTTTTCAAAGCAAAGTTAAACAACGGTGTTACGAGTGAGCTATCAATACATTTCTATAATAAAAAATGACGGATCCAGGCTTGAACCAGGGTCGCCGATTCGCGAGTTAAACACACTACCACTTTATAGCCACAGCCGCCCACACTCGGCTTTCTGCTAATTGTCGTCAAATTTTAATTGTACACCTTTCCTCTGATTATTCTACATATTCGTATAGATATACATCAGTATCGTAACAACAGTTTTCCATTTTTTTCTCCCTTCTGAGATTAAATTCCTTCAAAAGTTTTTCTATTATGAATATAAAAACTGACACTACGCATCCACATGTAAAAATAAGCACAAGCTTTGTAACAAACTGCCCCGCATCTTCTTCTTTATCAGGTTGTGGGAATCGAATGCTGCATCCATCAAACTGATCGAGAAACTGATCTATTCCGCTCTGATAAAATAGGCGAAGAATTTCACTAAATTTCTTTATGTACGGAGAAGATTTCTCAAAGTTAAATTTTGTTCTTAAACAATTGAACACTGGCTTTGCTATAAATACTGTTGTCATCGGAAAAACGGATTCATTACCGAATACCATGAAATAATCTTCTGTATTAAAGCAAATATGATGTTTACCTTCAGCTAAGCCATCCATGCATGGAAAAATATCATCAACTTTTTCGACCTTGCGTTTAATACTTTCAGAGTATTTGTTAGTTTCCCAAAATGCGTATTCAAAATAATCTTTGTAGATGTACATTTTTAATCCGGACTCGTCAATACTTTTTAGGGTACTGAATGAATCATTTTTATTTATTAGTTTAGTATTTATAAACTGTGAATAAAAAATAGAATTGTACATTAAATTTACGAAAATAACGCTAGCAAATAGTATTCTATCTCCGATGAATTTAGGAGGTTTTTTCACAGTAATCCCAAACGTAAGTTGTACAACCATAAGAATCATTTTAGGTTCTTGATAAATCCCTAAGGTACCTATTACTAAAAAAATTGCTGTTATAATAATTGGTAACAAAAGCAAATCAATCAACGCTTCGATGGCAGATTCGATTTTAAACGTAAATTCTGCGGGAACAACAGCAATCAACTTTAAGCAATCGTACTTCGTATCAATTTCTAAAATGTCCATACCTGCAGTATATAGCTTCTTAGGGGATGAAACCAGATTAACTTTATTTGTTTCCAGTTTCTGCAGTAAATCTATTAACCCATTCCCATAAGACATATTTATTCCAACTTCAACAAATTCTATGGCAAAGTTCATAACTTTTATTATGGTAGAAGTTAACATATATTTCATAGATCGAATACCTATGATATCATTACTCGAGTTTCTGATTTTTTTTGTAATTATTTCTTTATCGAGTACAGCTAATTTTATTTTATAACCCTCTACGTCTGTCAATTTATCTGGAAAAAGTTTTGAATATTTATGAAGAGCTCCTTTTATAATTTGATCACGAAATGGATTGTAATGGTAAAAAATACAATCGCTTTTATTTTCAGTTTGACTAATATAATCTATTATAACAGAAAAATCTAAGAATTTTTTGAACCAAGCATATTTTAATTCTTCGTCAATATTAAAGTTATCAAAAAAACTATTACTAAGAAAAATTGTCAAAACTTTTGGTCTGCTATTTTTCTTGGACAATTTTTCAATGTAATTTATTGAATAATTTAACTTCTGTAACGTATTATCCGAATCACACATCAATATTACATTCAAAGATCCAAGTATTGAGTTATTATCTGTTAATACTTGAGAATTCGTAGTATTGAAATGGTTTAAATTTAATACAGTAGATGGAATATCTTTCAATAGTATTTGAAGAATCATATCGCTTTTAGCAATTTTTGTTTTTTCAATGCAATTACTAAAAACTGTAAGATAATTCGGAGTTGTTTCTTCCATAATACGTTGTTTGACGCTTACGTAGCAAGTATTTAATATTTTACATCGAATTGTTAATATTATTGAATGTAACCAGATCCAGATTATGAAGAGTTTCAACATATTTCTACTTTTTTCTCAACGGTAAACTGTACATTATAACGAAAAAATAAAACTACGTTCCATTTCATTGCGAACACTAAACATGTAACTTTCTTCTGTTAGCTTACTAGCTAAAAATATGAGAAATTCAATATTTTCTTTCTCTAATAAGCTAAAATACATAACTGGCGAATACAATTTATTGGTCAATATATTTCATTGTTTTATCAATAATTTAAAATTTACATTTTTGCATTACCCTAAATATATTGTAATGTATCGAAACACTTTATTTGGATACTTTGTGTGGATTTAAACAATAAAATTAATAGTATTTTATAACAAATTATCTACTTTATTTCGCAAAATCACAAACTACTATGTTATCAAATTATATGCCCTAAACTGATCATAACGCAGTCGGAACATATTAATCTCTACTCGTTTACAAACTATAAGTTCTAATTATAAAATCCTACCTAAGGTACCTTCTCGCGATCAACGATATTTTGTTGTTCTGTCTCTGGTAGTGTTGGTGTGAACATCGTGTCCTGGTCTGGTTCTGTCTCGGACAGTGTTAACTCGTTGACGTGGAACGCATGATGCCCTGGTCCTTCCTGTTTCTCCGGAGCAGCAGCGACGAAGAGTTGATTTTGGTGTGTCAGGATTCCGTCGATCTGTGGAGTGAGATAATAACTCGGGCGAACGAAGCTGGTTCCTTCTTTATTGCCACTTTTTTCTTTTTATTGATAAGCGACTTATAATTACGCCTACTATATCAAAACTTAAAATAAGAGCTAATGCCCAATGGACTCAACCGCAGTCAGTTTAAGAGTGTCAACTTTTCGCCACCTCATGTTGCTTGCATTTCCTCAAGAGATAATTCTGTGCTGCGATTGCTAATTCCTTCTATTATGATTACTAGTGGTGATTTCTTATTTCGGTAGTAATAGAATGGGTATATAATATTACAATATTGATATTACAATTTTGCTATCTAGAATATTCCTCGTTGTACATCCTGTGTGCATCGCGACTCTTTGTGTACCTCGAAGGAGCGATCGGTAGGGCCTACAAAAGGGGTATCCTACACGTAAAGTGACGTGGCGCAGCTTCGATTAGTCGATAATGTATGTAAAATATCCTTATTATACGCAGACTGTTTGTGTTGTTTCCACTGCGAAAAGTTTGCGCGCAGGTACTGTACGGGCTGAGCGATACGAATCTGGAATACATTACTTACATGTCCTATAGTGATATTTTCCACTGCTCAAGGTTAGGTTTATACATACGGATGGAATGTATTATTATTTTGCAGTATTTTCGACGACAAAGGAAAAATAAATAATAACATAATATGTAGAATATGCAATGGAAACGTACGCTTCTTTGCAAACGAACATGAGTTCATATATTATTAAGTATAGTTTTGTGTTAATCTTAGTCAGAAGTAAAATGAATTATAATTTTCCAGGTAACCGAAGAATCTCAACAACGCCTCTAAGTTAATATTTCAAATCTTGATCAAGACAGTTTTGATGTATAATGCGGTTGCAATATTTCTTCACCTCAGAACAGAATAATGATTCTTGTGTATTCTAAAATGCAAATTAACATACCCTATGATTGTAATCCAATCTCTGTGATTTCGTGTCAAATGAAAGGCTATTATGTGAACAGTACGTAATTCAGCGTGACGGAATTATCTATTTATAAATACAGTGCAGAAATAAAGATTTACGCAACACGCACAGCACAATGATAGCAAAATATAATTCAGTATCGTTGTACGTACCTTTTACCTTTTATTTATCCGACGCCAAGGATATAATAGTAAAGGTTTATTGCGCTTTAATCTCATTGCTCGAGTTCTTTAATACTTCGTATCGAGATTAAAATGCAAAACTTAAAAGTTTCGCTTCAGCAAAAATAACGGTCTTAAAAAACCAAAATATTCGGTAGATGATTCAAAATCCATAGGGCAGATGACGAGCGACTCACGGTCGTCAACTTCTTTATCGCGTTCGCACACGTCACTTGTTTTTCCTCGAGAGCTTTCATCTCCTCATTAGCGGACGAGGGCGATTCCGAGAAACGGTAACGGCCCAAAAACCGACGTCGTCTTTTTGGTAATATGTCCGAGTGATTGTAGATATGTATTTAAATTTCGGAGATTACAAATGGCGCATTATCATACGAATGTCATATGTGGCGCGTATAAACGGCGAGATTTCAAGTGCTTTATTCAAATTTCTGTGATAATTGTGAGTACGTCTTGAGTAATTTATAGATAGCAATAAAGTTAAATATTTTAATAACCAGATTTTCATCCTGATTTCGCGATGCTGATAATATTTAACATATGTATTTAATTTGTTAGTGCGCATTTATAAATACATATTTTTCATGATGTATGCAAGATACTAGTAAATACGAAATACTTGATTGAGTTTTCAAATGAAATAGAAAATGCATTTCTCATGTCAACGATATAAATATTAATTATAAAGTGAAAATTATCTTTCGACAACCTTGATTTTTTACAAGAAATTTTAGTACTCTTATTAACGACTTCCATATAAAAGGAAATAAGTAAACAATATTGAAAACCGTAGAAACAAATTAAATTTGCATGAGATCTGATTTGTAAAATTTAATATAGTAATCATTCATGTCGATGAAAGAATAATAAAAGTGTTTGTCCCGCTGTAACGCATTTCAAACGTCAAAAGTAATGATCAAAATTTTGAATTTTCGTTTTTAATTTATAGTTTGTAAAATTTAAATTAAAATCCATTTATCATTTTTTACAACTGTTGCAATAAGTTATACAATAAATTATTGTTATTTACTTTTTCACATTACAACCAAGACTAAAGTATCAAACATTAGCTTACAGAAACTTGTGATTTGTAAATAAAAAAAGCCATAAATAAGTAAATTGATGGCAGAAGTACATTTCGCTTATCTATACATCCATTAAGAGGCAGAGTAAAATCGGAAAACGTTTCACCGAAGAGTCCGATACATCGCAGTTATAATCTTAAAACCAAATGAGTCATTCACAAAAATCACCACCTCAAAACTAAAACTTCCTAATCGTACCTAAAAAACATAAAACTTGAAACAACAACAAACATACATCCATCATAAAAATTTCAGCGATCCAAAAATTCCGCCCATATACCTTTCTTTCACCGCGTGGCGCGAGATGAAAGATACACGGTCTCGAGCGTACGAGTACAGCAACATTCCCTCTCGCATTTTCATAAATTCGTCAGGCGCGACAGAGACAAAGTCTCGCTTTCGCGCGCACGCGCCTAAGTAGTGCGCGCACGCGCCCGCGCGCCTTATGAATTCGTGCAGGGTGCCACGCGCTGGTGAGTTACGGAAGCGACTCGGGTGTCCGGCCCACGCGTGTAGACCTTATGGTACGTGCGAAGCTTTCAAGGACCTTTCGTTAATTTTGTAAAGGAGGTTGCAGTGGCTCGTTGTTTATTTGCGAGGTGTGTGCTTTTGTTGATGGTAAAGAGAATTGAGGAGGAGTGAGTATGCAAGGTGAACGAATGCTATTTTAGAGGTGGAATCTGGGTGAACTTGGGGTATTTTAGGTGATACTATAAATTGATTAGTTAAAATTTGTTATTTATAATTTATCTGTTAGATATTGGAAGAGGAGCATGGATGATTTGAGAGGTTAAATCCCGAGTAAATAATTTATTTACTTAAAGTTTTCATACTAAAATTATTAATATGGTCAGCTATACTAATAAATATCTAATTTCAAACATCCACCCCCAGTTCCATTTTCAATTAAATAAACGATAAATGAGCAGTCTTCTGTTTGACGAGTTATACTTTTAGCTCTATTAAATAAATAATATAGATTTTTCTTTACATGCGTATATACATACTGAACAGAACTGGAAATTCGATTTCCGCATGTCAAAAGCTTCTACAGAGAAAATAACTAGTCTTCTCGAGTTGAACTAAATATAAGTTTTGAAACACGTCTAACAATATACTAAAAACATTCACAAATAATTAAACAATCGCACTCAATATATATAGTATATATACGGCTTTCATCTGCATTAATAATAAGCCACCGCTGCCCCTTTATCAAAATACACTCACTCGAAAATAAAATCCATTCCCAAGAGTCTATACACACTCGTTCCCTACATAATGCACAAGACAAAAACACGCTGTACATCCGTGGGTCGAACTCGTGTAACGCTCGCGTTTATATTGCCGGGCGTTCCTGACCCATAAATCCCGCAGCGGCGCGAGGTAGCGGAAAGGTGCGAATCTTTCGCCGATTTCTTCATTACTACGCCACGATGAGCGAGGAGAGATATAAAGGAGGAGGGCGAGATTGATTGTCGCGTAATGAGGATCTTGTTATCTGAATTGCTGTGAGGGGCGGTGCGGAATCAACGCTTTTTATCATTTTACTTCTTGATGCGAGACGATGTTAATAGTGGGCGTGTGGTTGAAGGGAAAATTAATTTTTTTGTTGATTGTACCGATAAATATAATATTCTATTATATAAGTGTTAAATCAATAATTTTCGTCACTTCAAAATGATTTTATTCATTGATTACTTATATTAAAATTGATTGTTATTGTAGGGTATATATCAAAATATCACTATATAAAATAATCAATATTATTACTGTACTATATAGATACAATCTGAATAACTAAAATTAGTTTAAAGAGAATTTGTGTAATGATGTTATTACAGTATTTCTTTCATTCAGTTTACGGCTTATTTTCGACATGTGTTTTAGTATTACAGATTGTTATTTCAAAGAAGCATGTTCAAAAATGTAAATATATAATCCAAAGAAAATAAAATCGTATTTCACGAATGTTACGGCTCAGTTAAAAAAAATTGTACTTTCACGTTGAGTTTAAAAAGTTATGACGGTTTTATTTTGCTTTATTTATAGTGACTTTCTTGAGCACAATTTACGATTTCAACTTATTTGGTAACACCCGGTTTTCTTTTGATCTCTAATACCCTCTTAAACATTTTGTCGTTTAATATACCTTAAATTTCTTATGAAAATATTCATGATTTGTTTATTAATGTTTAAGAAAAAAATTATTAATTTATTAGCCATAAAATCAAAAGACATACGACACTAAAAATAATAAAAGTGTTTACTTTGTGGATGTAAAAATTAGTTTTAGTAAGAATTCGCGGCGTTGTAAATATATCTTTTAAATATACGTTATATAAATACTTTATTTAATATTTAGTCAAGAAACTCAATTATATATATGAGATTAAAATGAAAAAAGTGTAAGAATCATATGTCATAAATGATTACAAATAAAATATTATTTTTTATTAGCTTATACCATTACTACACACAAAATTAAGATAAGCATTCTTCAGATAACCCAAACTAATAATTGCACCAATGTAAACATCCAATTACTCATACAATGTAGTCCCGAAAATATTCTTTTCCCTTGAATTAATTAAACATCATCCCACCATTCCTCCTCCCCTATACATTGCATTTGGCTCTCTACACTCGTTCCGGTACACACCATCGGCACTTCTTTAGCGCTCTCGCCCGCGCGGCGCGCGATTATAACGCGCTTTCACGATGCTTTATGAGTTACCTGGCCATATACAGCCCGAGAGCTCTCATCCTTACGGCCCGCAATAAATATCGCGCGTGCTGGAATTCGCGCGGAGGGGGGATATTACGCGCGGCACGGGATCAGGACGAAATTTTCAATCGTAATCGCGCGCCGCGGGTTTACCGTACTCTTTCTATCTCCGGAAGAGGTTCCTTATATGTACGGGGGTTGCGGCGTAATGTCCGTAATTTGTTTCGCGGAGGTTTAAGGTGTGATGTATGGCGGTGGGATGATTGGGTCGAGAATAATGAGACATTAAGTGATTTTGGTTAGTGGGAGGCAAGAGGTCGAGCGCGAAAAGATCGATTATTTTCGAGTTTTATTTTATGTGAGTTTCTGTTGAAGATAACAATTATAACAGTATTTTATGTTCAATTATGGCGATTATTAATGCATATATTTGTTTGAGATTTACTGCAAGGAAGAAATTAATATAGATATTAAACGCACTAATCCATAATATTTTACTAAAGCAACACACACTAAATAAAAGTTATTACGATATCCAGCGCATTATCTAATTATATAAACCCATTCTCCCACAGATATATATAAATATCAATATCGCCAAAACCACTCGAGCAATAACAAACGTCGAGTGTACACCGCATACTAATCCCGCGCAACGAACGACTTCCTCGCTACACCTTGCACCTGAAATAATTGAAAACGAGGGCGTTACTTAACGTCTATCCACTCGAGAGCCCGTAACAAAGTCCCTGCCTCACCCAACAGCCAATTCCCAGCGCGTAATCCAGCGCAACTTATTCCCTCTCCTCTCCTTCGAAATGTAAAAAATCACGCGTAGGCGCTGCGCAAAACTATATATCCTCTCTCTCCGTCTGACTACAAGCTGGCACTAAACCGCGCCGCGGTCGGCGAATCCATCCATTCATATACGTAAAGTGCGGGTAGTAGTAGCGAGCGCTTTCCGGATGCCGCGCGCGCGCGGTGCGCACTCTATTAGAGCGGCGATATGCATTAGCCTGTCGAAGAGAGCCGGTGCAGCACCAGAGGCGCTTATACAGTGCACGGCAGCGGCAATGCATATGCTTGAGAGCTTGATTTGCGACGCGACGGCGCTCGAGAGCAGTTGTGGCGGTTGTTTTGGCTGGTCGTTTTGTCGGCTGCTGCCTGCTCTGTGCTCGAGTTCTGTTGATTTTTCAGAGGAGAGAGAGAGAGAGGATGTGAGAGTACGACAGGTTGATGGTGCTGCGAGCAAATGTACTTTGGAGGCAAAGTAATGCGGTGTGGTTGAACGGTTGTAAAGATGAGTTGGGATAAAGGTGCGATGTAGGTTTTTAATTGATAGATGAAGTGGCTGATGATAGAAGAAAAATGTTGAGAAGTAAAAGTATCGAGAAATTTTGATGACAACTTGGTTTCTACGGCTGTGAGAAAGAGATTTACGAGGCGTTAGAGCTGGCCATTCTGTGGTTTTGTTTGATTATGAAATTCACAGGAGTAAGATTTAAAATAAAAATATTTGTGATTAAATTCAAGGCGAATGGGTTAATATTAATATTTCTATATTTTATATAAATATATTTCAAAAACTAGCCTTTATAATAATAATTCTTTTAGTTCTTTTTGTGTTGGACAAGAGCGTAAAAAGGTTACAAAAGAACCTTACATTTTTCTAATAAGTTACTGATTATGCATAACTGCGAGTGTTATATGGCCTCTAAAACTAGTATCCATGTCCAGCACATAATAGACAATTGACGTAAAGTTTCACAACCTGCATACTTTGCATAGCCAAATGAAATACTGTTATAGATTTTACAGTGCATTTTATTAAACGTCGAAAAACTGTAATTGTTTTCCGGTGTAAAAATCTACGCTAGTATACATTCAACTGTTTATTATGTACTCCAAAGTTAATATTGCGTTCTTCAGCCATCAGAAGTTATTTATTAAACCACGCGTGCATATTATGCGAAATAGCACTGACAAAATTGCAAAATAATTTCTACAAAAATATTTATATGAGGGTAAAGGAAAAGTTTCATCGATCGCAAAAACTCGTTCGCACCATAAATTCGTCGATAAGGCAATAAATATTTATAAAGGCCGGCTTTCGTCCGCTTCAAGTAGAGAAAAACGAATCGCTCAAAGTCGATTCAAATTATAAAATAATAATCATAAGCCCGTAATTATCGCCCGCTAATATTTTCACCAACACACTCACACACGCGCCTATTTACATAACCCACGCGTTCGCTGGCGCACATACCCGCGTGAAAGTGTCCTGATTATGTCATCAATGAATCCACTCGACCACAGCCGCACGTAAACCCTTGCACCTTATCTATATCCCCACGGTTTCCGCTTATCAGCCTCTCATTGAATCATCGTCTATCTCTCGTAACGTCGCCTCACTCGCGTAATCATCTCTACACTCCGACGCCACCGCGATAAATCAATCGACGCTCTTTACATTTTGTCATCCGCGTAATTTACGCGCGCGCGTTTTACGAGATTTCTCGCGGATTCCGTTGGAAAAAGTCGCGGCGTAGGAAGACGTAAGCCAGCGGCGGCTACGCGGCCTCGAGGGAGCTTTTAATACCCCGGTAATTACTTACCGACGCGTCGCGCGCCTCCGAGCTAAATGTTTCATTTAGCAGTTAAAGGACGACGACGGAGGAGCAGCACCGGCTCTGCGACCGCAGAGGCTGTCAGCTCTTGCGGCGATCCGCTGAGCGACGATGCGCTAAAAGAGGCTGTGGAAAAGAAAGAAAATGGCGTTAAAAATTATGGGGTTTTCACCTTGGATATTATTTATTAGTCGCTACGTTACTGTGATATTTATTATATGTTTTAGTATTCATCATTTAAATGTATGTTCTAATATACAAGGGTTTTCTAACGGCTATCTTATTATTTTTGTTTCAGGTGAGTCTTGCTATAATTAGAAGGAATCATGGTACTACATATGGTAAATATAATTTTTATAACTTTTCTTCAACTGAATCGTGGACAAGTTATATGTAGGTAGGTGTTGAAGATTTAGAGGAAGAACTATAACGGTCTAGGGCCTTGACACTCGTCACATATTTATGTGGTTGGCTGATAAGTGATGCAATGAATTTACATGTTACTTATTATATATACAAGATCGCATGATTGATCGTATATCTACAGGGTAAACAGGGCAATAGTTTAAGTATTCTACATTTCTTGCAGATTTTAGAGGTCTCAAATGTTCTTTACAATAGTCAACGAAAATATTTATGGCATGCGAATAAAATTAATTATCTTTTTAGTAAAATAAAAATAATTTATTAATAACTATGTAACGGATGTAGCTAATTTATTAGAAAACAAGATATAGAAAAATATCATTGGAATTCCTAAAGTTTTAAATAAGTTAAGAAGGTGTCCAAATTGCTATTAATTAAGCACAAAACATGGATTTGTCATAGCATAAAGAATCTCCTTTATATCTCTATTTTCCTAAAAACACGAAGTTTCTCTTCTAATTATTCTCACAACAAGCTATACAACACGTTAGGAGAATTTCTTATAGCTTGTATAATGCCAAACTTTTTTAAATTTACTCATGCCGTCCGGTTTCACGATAAACTCGAAGAAGTTCTTTCTTTCTCGCATGCGAGTATTCACAGATAAGACAACTGCCTCGCGGTTGTTATTCTTTTTGAGACAGTTCGATCCTCATTCTTCGAATTACACGGAATTCGATGTTCCGCGTTCGTTCGACATGAGAAATATATTACAAGCAGGATCATTTATATGGATTTTGGAGAAAAATGGGATGGGTGAAGTGATAATAAGATCGAAAACATGTGTTTCAATCCTTGATATGAGAATTCTTAAGGACTTACAAAAACATTATACCGTGGGCTACTTTTTCTAACTTTTTATTCACATTTCTTAGTATGACCCATAACTTCGTAAAGTAAAGTTTTATTTTAGTTTTTATTTGAAAAACAAATTTATGTCTAATATTAGGATGAAATAATTGATGCGATATTTATGTATCGTTCCTTATTCTTCAAATTACTTTTGCAAAAATTAGATTTTGTTAAAATCATCTGCGTCGAACAATAAGTATTACTATTATTTTTATTTTATTCAATAATTATTTACGAAAAACTTTAATTTCGCTGACACAAAAATAAAAATTATGATCTTTCTGGATATTGTTTACACCCACATAAAAAGAGATTACGGTTGTGAGTTTACGATCGAATCAAGCACCGAGATCTCAGCTCGCATCAGTTCAACGGAACTTCGAGACAACTTTGCATACGCGACGTGTGCATGTAGATAGCGTGCCAGGCGACTCGAATTTCTTTTCACGCGTGAAAGTCAAATCGCGATGCTATCGATTTATTATAGCCTCGGCTGGAAGGTCTCAAGATAACCATACTTGGATAGCCGAAATCTAACGAGATACGTTCAGGATTCCAACTTGATGTATATGTTTTTAAAATATAATTTTCACTTAATCTATACAATAACAACTTATTTATTTAAAATGATAATTTAATCGTTGAATTTATAAATCTTTCATTTGCCTCTTTTCATTAGATGAGAGTAACTGTCATGGTATAAACATATCCGATACGTGTCAGCCATTATAACAGTAACTCTACTTTGCACACATTTCTGATCGCCTTCTATGCTTACTTTCTATGCTGGAAAACAATTTTGTTCTTTCACATTTCTGTTTGTATCCTCAACATATAAACGCGATCTTCCGGTTTGTACAAACATGTTTGACATCGTGTGCGTGGCTATTTACTTCTTTTAATGATGAATAAATTATCATTATTTTTGACTTGCATGAATTTTAAGATAGTAAGTGATTATTTGCATTTTGATGATCAGCTGTTTGGCTTTTAGCACTAGAGTAGTTGTTTTCATCACATACTTTCTCTAATTATGCATATATTTTTTATTAATTGTATTAAAATCCATTTGCAATCTAAAACATTATCATTAGTCAAAATTATCACTTCATCAAATTGTAATGATAAAATTCTAAAAATTTCAACAAATTCCTCATCCTCCTAGAGTGTTGATTAACCCATTGCTCTAACATCATCTGTATCAGCAAAACAACATAATTCCACTTACACTCCAATAATGCCAACATTTCCTTTTCCTTTCTCAACCAAAAAGAGTAATCGTCCCAGAAACGCCGATAAAACGACGAAGAAGAAGGAACCGGCCGCGACGAAAAGACATCCTTGCCGACCAGTCGAACGAATTTCTCACCTTAATTGCCGTGGCGAGCTTTATACGCCCGAAAACACATCCCGAAGAAATCCCGTCCAATAAGGTGGCGACTGTCCAACCGACGCGATGCTATCGCTTCTCTTTCTCTCTCTATCCCTAACTCTCCGAATCGAACGACTCGCGTGTGCGCGTCCCTTCGGCACCATACGTCTTCTGGGGCGTAAGTCTCTCTTCTGGATCGTATTTTCGGGGCGGAGGAAGAAGAAGGCAGACACGGGGAGAAAAAAAAGTACGCGGTGATTCGGAGGATATCTGGAGCGGCGAACATAAATATTATCCACGCCCAGGTTGTCCGTGTCTCCGCGTATGTTTCCCCGCGCGTGCGACGCGTCGTAAGAAAGACAGAGTGGGAGGGGCGAGAGGGGGGAAGAGAGACAAAGAGAAGCACGGAGATTTTCGAGGTTAAGAGTTTGAGGATGACCTTATAAGGAGGGTGGGGATGTTTGATTTAGAGCGTGTGATAAGGCGGAGAGAAATTGATAAAAGGATGAGATGATTGAGTTATTGTGCAATAGCTTTTTATGGTTATAATAAGATTTATTTCTATTGTGGTGAGAGTGAGACGAGATACAATGCTGGAAAGTTGTATAGGATAGCTGTAGAAATATTGTCTTAGTACAAAAATATAGGTGGCGCCGCCGTTATTGATGAATGAGTCGGACAAACACTTCTCGGATATACAAATCATATTATCTATTCAATACTTGTCAATCGGTCGAACGTCGAGATCACATCGTACCATAAATAATTTCATATTAAAAACCCCATTTCTTTATTTATATCATACACAAGAAATTGTTTTTCTTGAAATCGTATCAATAAAGAAGTTGGCGTTCAATATTTCACTTTGTTATTGGCGAAATCCGCCTGCACTGCTCAGACAACACCAGCAATACACATTTTTCATATCAATCCAATTCGACATTGCTTTCACTTCGCGCAGTCAGTATAAAACCAGTCAACGTTCAACGACTCGGTCTCGTCGAGCATTTCAGTAGCCGCGACGCTGCATTATACCTCTTCCCCCGCGTGCAACTGCACATTCTCGCGGAGACTTCAACGAGCGGCGCGTAGCGACAGACAACCGAGCAACCAACTCACGCGCTTTAAAAAAGAATGAGAGAAAAGCAAGAAAGAGAGAGAGAAAGACGTCGTTCGATATTGAAAGGCGAAGCTGAATTTATAGCGCGTGTGGGAAGGGTGAAAATTTACTGCGAGGAGACTCTCTCGCTCTTTATTCCCCGACGAGGCGTCTCGCGCGAGCGATCGTAAAAGCCGTATCCTCGAAAATCAAGTCCGGCTCTCGTTCGCGAATTAGACGGATAAATAACGCGGGTTCGGGCGGAGGGAAATATTTCGTTCGCGCGGAGATGGTTTTTTATAAATTTTGGCTTAGATTTTATAGAGACGGGGTGAATATTTACGGGGCTGTAAAGGTGGCGGCTGGCGCCGTTTTTCGACGTTTGGTGTGTGCGAGACGTATATAAAAATGGTTGAGAACGTCGCTATTTTTTATGCTTATGAATAAAGCAAAAGGAAGCGAGCTGTCGTCTGCATAGTTTTAGCTTTATTATCTATAAAATGGTGGAGCGCGAAGGCTGCTTGTTAATTGATTCTTCAAACACTTGCCGTTCAGCGCTCTTGTTGTCAACTTTTTGTATGTATCTGTATATTTGTATCTTATTTATTCAAGACATTTTATTTTAACTTCGGGTATTTAAAAAAACAGTCTGACATGGACCCAAAAACATCTCTCTATCAAGGCACTGTACTTCACATCGAATAAACTTTTTTTATTCAATTTCTTTAATTTATTCTTAACACGTTTCAGCCTTCAAACTGTCCTCCGCTTAAACGCCTTAATGAGACCATAACAATCAGTCGCAACAAAACCGCTTAACCAGGCAGCACCACGAGAACCCCATCATCGTTCCTCTTACACCCTTAAAATTAAACAGTCATAACGTTTAACTGTTTCTCCGGGAAACCTGTCCTCGCTCTTAACCGACGCGACAAAATCGCTCCAATAAGACAAACGCGCTCGCGAAAAGAACGATAAAACGCCCGCGTGTCTCTCTCGCCCTCGATTCCTCGTTAACGAGGTATATACGCGCGGTTGCTCCTAGTTACGCGACAGCAGACTCGCTGCGGGATTAAATAAAGCAGCGCGACGATTTTAGTTATTTGTATACGCGAACGGAGAGAGGAGAGATCGTGTGTGTTCCTGTCAAACGGTCGTTAAAATTGTTTAGCGCGTAAAAGTAATTTATAGGCAAAACAATTCGAAATGGGCAGGTGGTTGTTGGCTGTCCAGATTTGATTGCTGAGGATTGTTAAAAATCGCCGAGTGACATGGTCCGAATCAAAGTGGAGCAATTAAGAGACTTAAATTTTACACGATAGTTCGTAGCAGTTGAATTCTTATGTTAAATAAATTTTATGACTTCAACATGGTAACATTTCGGATTCATTCGTATACATCTTTTGAAGTATGTTTCAGAGAATAAAAATCTAATTTCATGTACTAGTTTTTAATCTTTTCTGTCGCCTAATAATATTATAGCACCTATAAATTTCTGCAGTTTCTATCAATAAAACAGCTTTATTATACTTGATTACTAAACTTTTCTCAACAATTTTAGCCATAAATCCACGTAATTTCTTAAATAAGCCTCTCTAAAAAGCTTCCTGAAAAAATTCCATTTCGACTCGAGCATCTTTACACTCGCAAACCCTCACTAAACAAACGCCACTAAGAAACCACTGTACACACCCACCGATCGCACCACACAACCGAACTCGCGCCTGAAATCTTATACCTCCTCTCTGCTCCCGTCGATTCCCCAATTTACGATCCCTGCCGACCGTCGATTTCTAAGCTTCTTCTTCTTATTCTTCCTTTCCTCCTCCACGTGCATCCTTTCTTTCGCATCATCCTTGCCGCCGCGGTAACCGAGCCGCCCCCCGCCGCGGGCTCGCAGCAGCCGCCAAAAAGGTATTATTCTCGCGCAATGCTGCAGGTATATATGTATACGCCGAATAAATTTCGTATTTGTCACGTGCGGCGAGAGTTATCGCTTGGCGCCCCGCGTATGGGAATGTGCGCGCGAGGTGCGCAGGTTTAATTTTCGAGTGCCGCTACCGGAACGCGCGGCGATTTTTTATGCTCACTGCCTTTCTCGAGAGAGAGAGAGAGGATGCGAGGAGATTACGGTTTTATGATTTGGTTATTGATGTAAAAATGCGGCGCGGGGATGGGAAATTTATCGAAGAGGAGTGTGGAACCAGTGTACTTATTAAGTTTTTGGCAATTTATTGTGCATTTACTGCGGGTTCTTTTATATATAAGGCGTAATTTTGAAGATGATATTAGTTGGGATTAGAATGTCGATATTTTTATATAAATCTATGATGATAAAAATTGTTATGAAGAGCGGAATTTTTGTAGCGGATTAAGATATCGGATTTTGTACTTTAGTAGAATTAAAGTTTGCGGGTAAAATATTTTAGCAATATCGCATCTACATTTTTATATTGAAATAACAAAGTAAAAAAAAGTGACGAGCAAATATCGCTTTCGGATTTCATTTCACAGCGATGACTGCACATCATGTAGCTAATCCCGGTATTTCCTCCTTAGTATATACTATTCGATGTTATTGGTGGTTTCCAAAGATGGCAATTCATATAAAAATTTATACTTTCACAAAATGTTATATTTCCAAAATAACGTAATCAAATTAAAATAATTATTACACAAAAATTAATTTTTCAACAATTTTAGTTGAAGAAAATATTACTCAACAAATATAGTTATATGCATCCTGATAAAAATATAATTATTATTATCTGATTTCAGCATAAATCCTCCTTCCTCTTTTTACATCACCAGCATAAAATCATTAAAAAATACACTCTACACCAACAGCTACACTCCACGCGATAATACATATTTCTATTCATAATTTTGTAAGAGACCGCGCATTTGCATAAAACCCTAATACATTGTGGGAAAAGCTTTTTACCACAGGAGCACTAACGCTCTTGGTTATCTGAATCGCTCGGCGCTCGTAAAAATCTCTCCCATAGGCGCAATAACACGCCGTCGCCTCATCTGGCCAGCGTCAAGAGTTTTGTCACAAAAAGCCTCCACATTACGCGCGCATTAAAAAACAAGCTGAACGCACACACGGCCTCCTTTATCGTAAGAATGTTAATAGGACCGTTTAACGAGTGTGTGCCCGACGTGAAACGCAGTTCGAGAGAATATCCTTTTCGCTGCAACTGTAGCGGTACTTTTGAATCTTGAGGAGAGAGAAAGGGGACTAATTAAACGCCCTTTTTCGCGTAACGAGCGTCGCGCGGATACGCTAATTATTTTTTTACGCTCTCTCGCAGATCGTAATCGCGCGCGCGCTGAGGAATACAAGAACGGGTTGTCGTCGTTTTATGCGGTGCGAGGTGGAGGCGCGCGAGTGCAGTGGTCAAAGGAGAGCTGAGGATTATGTATCGACTGCGCGCGAGTGCGAGTATAGTCCCTTTCGACTTTCTCACGGACGGTAAGGCAGTTGTCTGCGGCATCGGGTACCGAGTAGGAAGAAAGTTTCTTGGGCTTTGCAAATACTTCGAAATAAAAATTGAGTACTGATTGATGAATATTAATTGAATTAATAGAAACTTTATGATTAATATTGTTTTTTTTATATATCAATAGATAAGAAATCAGGACAAAAATGTAGTTTATATAAATGACATGATTGTAAAATAGCGGTTGTAAAACCGTATAGCATTATATTGATTATGTTATAAGTAATTTATTTAGTTAGTTGGTAAATACATATTTAAAACTTGCATATCTCTGTAAATCGAATTTAATAATGCTATTTAACAATTGACACAGTTATATGTCGGAGAAAGAAGACGTAGAAAAAGGATACAAAGTAAGTTTTAAAGGTTTAACCAGTACTACTTTATTGTTTTTCAAAAATTGATATAAAATGTTAAACATTGTTTTCAAAGATATCTCAATAATCTTCCCGTATGAAAAAAATTCGGCACTGTCTGAAAAAACCTGTCACGGATCTGGGAGAGGACTTTTTGCCAGACTAATATTTATTTTGTCAAATAAGTCTGGCAAAAATTCCAGACTTTTTATATAATTCAAATTGTTTCATCTAGACACTGGCGTTTGTGCCAAACTTTGCTAAAAAAAAAATATTAGTCTGGCGTAGTAGCCATAGCCAGACTAAGCCCATACTTTAACCAGACTACTTTAGCGAGACCTTTTCTAGACTAGTGTCAGACTAATGTTTTTAGATGGGTTATCCTTCTGATATTTCAAAATTCTGACGTGAGGTCATATTCTTGTTTAGGAGCCAAAATATGTAAAAACATGGTGATCGAATACACAGGACACTTTTTATTTATACTATTATGGGCTTGTGATCACTGTTTATATATAATATTATAACGCGATATAATTGTTTTAATATAATACATCTTTTTTTAATTTATTAAAAATACGATTCTTTGTATTACTATACCTTCCTTTTAAAGTAAAAATAACGAATCGCAAGAAAAATGAATTATTATTCTAATAAATAACATAAAATTGTAAGGAGACAAACAGCTGAACTTACAAAAATAAACTATTCCGAATGAAACGTCAAGTCTGAATAAACGATAGAATAAATAATAAATGTGACAGAAATACCTAATAAAAGAAAAAGCTTGAAATTTTTAAATTAAAAGCTGTACAATGCGATACCTCAGTATTATCGATATTTCATCAACTTCAATCACATTTATTATTAAAGTTTACTTTATAAGAATTCTCCGAGCTATTTCGATAAAATTTCTCTCGCGAACTGCAGTTTCAAATCCATAAACAATAAATAACTATGAAAACGAATAACAGTCGTGCCCCACATAACAAGCAATTTAAAGAAATCTGTTATTGTTTATGATCAATCATGATAGCGATAAAAACACAGAGTAATACTCCGATAAATCAGAAGTATCTAAACACAAAATCAATTCCGCGACAGCGTTCGCAAGCAAATCCTTTCTCTCGAGGGTATGCACTCGATAAATTAAGAAAGCGTGCGGCAAACAGAGCTAAAAGATTAGACGATCGGTAAACCCCTCATCCTTGCGCGTAAACCGCAATTGTTTACCCTTTGAGAGGTGAACGCGCTCGCTGTACTTGCTCACCTCGTTCTTCTCGGACTATATATAGCGCTCACCCCCGCATCCTATCATTGCAGCGTATTTTTCCTCTACCGTACCGTCCATGCAACGTTTTTTCTTGCTTAGTTTTTCTTTGCTTTCTTTGAAGTAGATGATGAATATTATAAATATAAATCGATATGTTTAAAAAAAAATAAAAATAAAAATAATTCATTTTCCGCATTATTAGTAATCTGTTTGTAAATATCATGAATGAGGTCCTTTATATTGCACTTCAATGATTTATTAATATTGTTATATTCTTCAACATTATCCATTTATAAGATAATCTTGAAAAAACTGTTAACAAATGACTCTAATTTCTATTCTATCCAAATACAAAACCATCGATATTAGTCTTCAAGTTTATACAGCATTCTCCTACCAAACCACGCCACCATCGTATACACCCAAATAATTATTCTGGTCAATTCCGTGTCAATATCCGGGACACCACCGAGGCATTTTCGCTTCGTCCTCTCTTCCTCTCTGTTCAAAATATTAGCCTCTCAAAAAAGCCGACTGCAGGAGAACGAGCCGTGCTGCATCTGCCTGCTAACAAGGAAATTCATATTTTTCCGCGAAAAAGTCCTTTCACGCGATATTGGTTAGAAAAGTTATACGTACACATACGCGAGAGCGACGCGGCAGCTTTCACTGGCACGCATCCATCCGCCAATAGCCGTCGGCGCGCCCCTTTATGCCGGCCTGTATACATACGTATATACGCTCCAGCCCATTCAGTGTCAAAGTAAAGAGCCTCGGTATTCCGCGTCATATCCTCTCTCTCTCTCTCTCTCGCGCGCGCGCGCGCGCGAGAGCGGGAGCGCGACGCTCTCTTTTCGCTGTCGCGGCCGAGCCAAGTTTCCAAGAGACACGATCCATCCTGGCTGGATCATCGATCATCGGGCGGAGAGGGCCTGTCGCGCGTCGCTCGCACGTCCAGTTCTTCTTGCCGCGCTTCCCCTTCCGCGTGTACGGGGTGGTCGGGAAATTTTGCAAGTGCAGCGTTGTGTATTGTCGTTGTTCTTGCCTTTTCGTATTTGTTGTTTGTTTCTGACGAAAATAAAAAATTTTTATTCCATTTTTTTTGTATTTTTGAATGTTTACATTATTTAATTTAATATAAAGAAAATTTTATTGCATACGAAATGTCAGTATCCTTAGAAATGTTTTTAACATTGAATAATTTAATAAATCAAAGTTAAAATGGAAGGGATTATAATGTTTTTAGATAGGCTGATGCTATTTGTACGACAGAAATATAGTACGTTAATCCAGAGTATAAGTTCCAAAACACCTCGCTGTGAT